>ML807063.1:21786-36374 GCA_009831015.1 Picea engelmannii | reverse complement strand
AGTGACCTAAGAATTCTTCACCTGAGTGGTATCATGGTGTGGCTTGTGGGTGGAATCCATAACGAATTCCTATGGTTGGATAGAAAATTGCTCCTTTATTTAAACTAGAATAATGGACTTGCATTCATTTTACAGATAAGTGTTTCTACCTATCTTTGTTTGGAATGCTATATATTTGCAATATGATGTGTGGTGCCTTGTATTCAATGGGAAATATTGCATGAATTCAAAATATGCATAGTTCTTATGGTGCATTATTTTTTATGCATATAAATTTGAAATGGTAATGTTGTTAGAGTCTCAAATTTCGCCTAATAGTTGATTAATTAAGGAAATCAATTCACATGGAATGCCCCGATGGTCAATGAAAGCATCTAGGTAGGTGATATATTTATATCAAAGCTGTTATGAACATAAAAACACATATAAATAGGTATAAATAGGTCATAGGTAAAGAGATTTGACATATGAAAGTTCATGTCTCTTTTGAAAGGGCACCCCTGTGTGGGTATATATATATAAGTCCTCATCCTCATTGTAAGACCATCTCATTCATATCATATTCTTATACATTATTATTTAATATATTTACTATCCCTAATGGATTATTGCGTACTATCGTATTTATATTGGATATTTACATAGTGTACTAGCTTGGTTCACCACAGTGGTATCAAAGCACTTTTCTCGGGCACTTCTACTGATCTTAGCCTTTGGCCACCTGATTTTTGGTCAAAATATTTTTTCTCTTGGCAACAAAATTGTTGGTTTTTAGCCTAAGCAGGAAGTTTTTGTTGCAAGTCATTGACTACAAACAAGCCCTTTGTGGTGCTAAATCCATAAATTCTGTTAAAAAAAAAATTAATTATGTTGTAAGTTTGAGGAAACAAGAAATATGGGAATTGAAATTACTCAAAGAATCATCAAGAAGGAAAAAAAAAGAATCATTTCGCTGCCATATATTGATTCCAAGCCAAAAGAAAAAGACCGGCACAAGAACTGCCATGATACCAACCTTTTTAATACATCGTAGTATGAGTTTACCAACCGTACCACACGTGCATTTAATTTTTCTGTACAGTTAATCAATTATTAGTTGACAACTTTACATTATGTTTTTTTATAAATCCGTCATTCCTCTGTTTTTATAAATCGGCCATACCTGTTGTTTTATATCCATCATACCTCTGTACCTACTGCTACATACAATCCATAACACAGTTGTACCATCCGTACTCTATACTTCTCCATACAAATCTGTGCCACTTGTGCCCTCTCGTACGGTCACAACCCATCAATTAGCAAATAAGGAAAACTTAAAAAAATATTATTATGTGTGCTCCATACACATCCGTACAATCACCACTGTTCACTTCCGTCTCCCATCAAAATTAAATCCAAAGTAATTTATGTTGGTAAGGGTTATAAGAATTATTTCAAAGATTAGAGGTAAAACACCATTAAAAAAAAAGAAAAAAGATAAAAGGGGTCAACGTGAAAAGATACAGTGGAAAGATGTAAACAATTTTATAATTCGAAAGGGAAAAGATCTTGATAATTATAAAGTCTACACTTTAAATAAAATATAAGTTATTCTTACTTTTAAGTTACTTACGTTACTTTTACTTTAAGTTATAAAAAATATTGAAAGAAAAAAGTGAAAGTGAATATAAAAAAAAATTATATATAAAAAAAGAGTGATTGTCACATCAAGGTTTTACTCTTATTAGTCCCTGCCGAAGGCGTAGAGGGACTATAGCGATTGATAGTTCGTTGACTTCATATTAATATGTCCTTTGACTATAAATTTTCGCATCATCTGTATTGTTCGAACTATAGAAGTAAAAACATTATTTTTTATATAATAAAAAAAACCTTTTATGTCATCATCTCACTGGAGGATAGATTGGAAGTCTTATTGCCAACTTCATTGTTCCCAATGTTGTAAATGTTTATATATCCAAAGTTTTGAGCTTGGATGCTCTTTTTTAATTTTTAAATTTTTATTGAAATGTTTACATACCGAAAGTTTTGAGCATCAACACTCTTTTTTAATGTTTTTATTATTTCTATTTGTATTGAAATGTTTACATACCAAAAGTTTAGAGCATTGACACTCTTTTTGAGGTACTTGAATAAGTCTGAAAAGTTAAATGTTTACATAGCGCGATGCCCTTAAACATGCCTAACAACTTAAATGTTTGCATAGTGCGAGGCCCTTAAACAACCCTGACAGCCTTAAATGTTTACCTAAATAAGCTTCTCACATTACATTTTCCCTCAAAATTTTCCATACAATGTTGCAGTGAATTTGGACAATATTGTTTTCCATTGCCAGTTGCATAGCCATCGTATGTTTCATACTTCTTCTATGCTTGGAATGCAATTTAGTCATCATTGAAGATACATATATTGTTTACTGGTTCAGTGGCTGCTTCTTATTCGTTGGTTCGTTGGTTGTTTCTTGTTGTTGTTTAGTTCAACTTTGCAAGGTTGAGGACCTACACCTATGGTTGGACCTGTTGGTGCTTGTTGGTTGCTTTTGTTTTCTTCAAATTTGCAGGTTTGGGGTCCTGCACCCGCAGTTGGAGCTATTTTTTTGACTTTGCGGGGTTCGGGTCCTGCACCCACAATTCCACCTGCACTTTTGTTGTTCATCGTTGCCGAGTAAGTTTTGATACCATAATTTCATTCGTATTCATTCTTTGTTGTTTGTTGGTTGCAGTTTGCAAGTAAGAATGTTTAAGTATTTCCCCTCGCATGGTCGTCATATGTTTCATATTTCTTCTATGCTTGGGATGCAATTTGGTCATCATTGAAGATACATATGTTGTTTATTGGTTCAGTAGTTGTTGCTTGTTCGTTGGTTCGTTAGTTCGTCAGTTGCTGCTTGTTGTTGTTTGGTTCAAGTTTGGGAGTTTGAGGTCCCGCATTTGCAGTTGGGCCTGTTAGTGCTTTCTCACTGGTTTGTTTCTTGTTGCTTGCTTTTGTTTGCTTCATCTTTGCAAGGTTGGGGTCCTGCATCGACGGTTGGAGCTGCTTTTTGCACTTTGCAGTGTTCAAGTCCTGCACCCGCAAGTGGACATGCAGTTCTGTCGTTCATCATTAACGAGTAAGTTTCAATAGTATACTTCTATTAATGTTCATTGTTTTCATTTTTCAAGTAAGAATGTTTAAGTACTTATTCATCGTTCTTGTCCTGTAGACTTTCCATAGAGGTTGGCATATCTTTTTCTCCTGCTCTTCAATTTTCCTCCTATTTTTTCCCGAGACTTTGCACCATGTCCATGCCAATGTTGTGTGCACAAATCTGGTTGTCATTTTTTCTACCATTTAAAATTCCAGTCCTTTGCCGTGTGTGACGAAGTCGAAATCTAACGCCTATCCCGTACTTGCCTATCGCATACGGGAATCGAACCCGTGTCTTTCGCATGAAAAATACGATGTCAATCTTGTTTCCTTTGCAGGATGTTCCTGTAGAAGAAAACTGGATGTAGGTGTAGAAGGGCTAGGTATCGTACAATCGTGCCTAGGCTGTGACAAAATTGCACAAAATTGGCATATCTTTCCATCCTGCTCTTAAATTTTGCTCCAATTTTTTCTCCTAACTCTGAACCATACCTACACACCTTTGCAAAATGTTCTTGTAGAAGAAAAATATGTTGAGATGGTGCTAGCAAGAATAGTGTTCCATGGATTGCAAATTGCAATATTCAATTCCTATGTCGCTTCATGTGCAACATTGCTAACATAATAAATGTGTTCTCAAATGCATCACACCATTTACATATGGATGAAACCATTATCATTCTAGGATACTTCAGTGTTGACATGCTGCAAAATAGTGGCATAACAAATAATTGGAAAACTACATGTGCAATTACAATGTCTGCTTTCTTTTGGTTAAGATAAAACATGTGCAAAGCACACTTATTAACCATATATGGTGAAATGTGCCCATATCACAATACAACCTCTTTATATTATACACAGACTGGTCTGACCATGATACAATTTGTCTTGTACTTGAAATATGAAATATACATCAAAGATATTACAAAGTTATATTTCCATGTCTTAAAGCATATCTGGATACTTTGTTGCACAGAACCAAATCATTCATCTACGACCATGCAATTTCTTAATATTTTCCGGCTTGTAATATATTTTGGACAGGAAAAATTCTATATAATTACAACCATGGATCAAGAAAAGCAAAGGTTCATGTTTCTAACTCTCTTTTATTCTATTCCTTTGATTCTCACTTATTGTATGTACATATTACTTGTTCTCCCTTGCATACCAACTTCCATTCATGTTCATTGTATTTTGTGTGTTCCTACATTGAAACAAACAGAATAACTGGAGAAGACGAAGGACTCTTTACCACAAATGTAGAAGACAAGATACAAATGTGCATGCTTCTACTCTTATTTCATATTCCATTGTTTTGTATTTCATTTATTGTCTGTATATGTGTTCTACTTCTTTGTACCTAATTTATTGTATGTAGATACTGTGTATCTTCCTACATAATACCTTATCTTCATGTCAATTGTATTCTCTGTGCTGCTACATTGAAATAAATAGAACTGCATTTTTTTTTACATGTATTCCTGCATACCAAATTTCCCTTCATGTCCATTGTAATTTCTGCATTGCTACATTTAAAAAAACATAATATCTGGAGAAGACGAGGGACTCTTTACCACAAATGTAGAAGAGGAGATACAAAGGTGCATGCTTCTACTCTTATTTCATATTCCATTGTTTAGTATTTCATTTATTGTCTGTATATTTGTTCTACTGCTTTGCACCTAATTTATTGTATGTATATACTACTCATCTTCCTACATAGTAACTTATCTTCATGTGAATTGTATTCTATGTGGTGCTACATTGAAATAAATAGAACTGTATTTATTTTTTTACATGTCTTTCTACATACTAACTTACCTTCATGTCCACTGTATTTTATGCGTTGCTATATTGAAAGAAACAGATTAGTTGGACAAGAGGATGAATTCTTATATGCCACAGCAGAGGAGGCCGGAGTACAATCTTCGAAAAGGTATACCAACTGTGATAGTAAATAAAACACACAAAATGAGTAGGTGCATATAATATTGGACTAGAAAACGACGATTTGGCAACAATGGGCCTTTGTTGAGACTTCTCGCTTCCAAACATTGCCCTCCCCATTTCTATTTTACCACTCTCTATTATCCTTTTTTTTCCCCTCTTCTATACTTAATCGAATTTCCCTTTGTTTTTACCCTCTACTTTCTCTTTCTGGTTTCTTTGATTAGTCGTTTTTACGAAAATGTTTAGGTGCGCGGGTTGGCAGATTCATGGGTTCACATTTATACTCATGCTTCTATATCACGACTCCGACTGATGACTTCCTCATTCCATACTTAGCCACTTTTTCGATCACGGGTTCTCGGGCTGGCGGGCTCAAGATTGCACCTCTAGCTTCGGGGGTTTCACGATATACAGATTGGTCGTCGTACTCCCCCATCATTACCTATTCCATGTTACACATTTTTGCAGTAAAAAATTCCGAGGCATACAATTTGACTGCTAGGTCCTCATGTTTCCTGAGTATCCCTTGACACCCTATTTCGTATTCCATCTCCTTCGAGCATGTATGTGACATTCAAAACAATTATGGACAATATACAATGCATATGCTTATTTATTCCTTCTGATGTTCATATACACATGCTTGCATCAGAAAAATTTGGATTAGTGACATGGGCATGAGCAGTCAATCATCTCAAACATCAACAAGGACAAAAGTAAATATTCATACATTGTGCTCTTGATATGTTTACCAAAAAAATATCCTGAGCTATTTATTCATCTATGCCATGATAAACATGTTGATGTCATCTGCAACACATAATTTGTAGTTCACAAGAAGTATCGACGAGCGCAAGTGAGACACTGAACATAGTGCAACTTCCGCAGACTAAGAGGTCTAGTTACAAAAATCCGGCTTCCATACTTCATCCAAGTTGTGCATCTACTTGTACATTTATGCCATGAAAAAAAAAAACAAAAAAAAAAATGCATACTACTATTCACATTACTTTTCTTGTTCAAAAAATGTCACCATGTCTAAACTTATAATAGCCAAAATACTATCAATAGAAGGCTTGAACAACTGCCGAACTGGACAAGTGTTCATCGAGGACATAATGGTCATGTATAGCACCTACTTGGACAAGGAAAACAAAACTAGATTCATTGTGCGTGCTGACATGATAGACAACGAAGCCATGATGACAATCACACTAAATATCCCTACACAACTTGTCTAGAAACATGCATAAAAGATCTTTCCAGGTAATGGGATATCCATTACAAATTTTAATATATTTTCCAAAATAGTATATGACTGTGGTGATTGTGATCATATTATATTGCTCAATGAAACAAGTATTGTGGAAAAAATTCCCACAATTTGTTCAAAATATCTTTTTGTACCAGACACAACAATCAACCAACTTGCACATAGCAACGACACTTACCCAATCAGAACCATTGGTGCAACTTTCACACTTGCGAGAAAACTTGGCTTGCAACACATTCTCCATATAAAATATGGAGAGTCAGACAACGACAAGGCAATGGTACCGTTCTCCATATCCAATTTTTTCCTTTACTTTTACATGTCCATGTATCTCGATTATGTTACACAACTATTGCACTGTTCCATGTTGTAGCTGCAATTGTTTGACACCTATTCAAATTTGTTTTCCTCAATGGAACAACAATTGCATAAAGGGAAATTTCCACTTATGCTCTTCAAAAATATAACAAATAAAAGAGATGTTAAAGAAAGGATCTTTCGCCAAACCCAAGCAACATTTGTAACAGAATTGTGAACAGACATAGTACAAGATCTCAAGAAACTAACTAGCTCGCCAATTGTTGTGTGTATACATCTACAATTTCATCCACACTTTGCTCATACAAATTGCCTTCACCAATTTTCTACAGCTTTTTGTTGTTGTTGTGAAGTTGTATATTATATTGTTCAATATATTAACTGTTATGCTCACGTGCTCAGGTTGAGAGTGTTTTAGTTGCAGCGAATGCGTACTCGACCCCCTTCGAGCCTGTATGTGCCAAATGCAACTCTCCTGCTTCTGCCTCTGCTTTCATAAATGATGGTACAATTGATTGTCTACGATGTAGTAAAAAATTCCCTTACATATATAGACATCGCCTCAACGCTGCCATCCGAACCGTCGACAACAAAATCGTACATTGTACAATTAGACAACCTATGTTACAAGATGTGCTTCTTGGGCTAGCAGAATTGGCATATGAAGTATACCTACAGAAAAAGGAAAACAACGTCTACATGTTGCGTGACTTTCGGATCCATAGCAAATTTACCTTAAATGAGGACAATGCAATACTGCATATCGATTGAAAAAAAATAAAAATTCATATCAAGCATTGGCAGGAAACGAAACAATCTCATGTGTATATTTCCATGCTACCCAATGATGATATGAATAGAATTTTGCAGTGCCATGGAAAATTGAACAGGAAGTGCATAAGATTGTTCAGTCCAACTGTGAATAAATCAGGTCCATCCTTTGAACCATCAAAATGTCTTGCTTCTCTTAACGAAACCATCAGGCATTTCCAATAATATTGGAAATTTGGTATTGTTAGAACTGGTAGTGATAGAACATAGTACTATCGGAAGAAAATGTCCATAGTGATGTTGCTTCATGGTGAAATAATAATCCACATGTTTCTTGGTGCCCATTTGGGGATTTGGTTATAGTTGGGATACAATGCCCAATCTCTGCTGGTTTTGTGTTGTCTTGTGTTTGGCAGACTTTTGTTCATGTGCTTTCCTGCTGTAGTTCAGGTTTCTCATGGGCCTGGTTATTTTCTCATGGGACTATATCCCACATGTAAGAGAAAACCAATGCCACATGTTTTTTTTTATATCAAATTGTTTGATGCATAGGTCGATGCATACTGCTCTATGGACCCTTGTGGGATCTCCCTTGGCGCCTTCTGTGTTCATGCGTTGCCTTGTGCCTCGACTTTCAATATATTTGGTGTTTACTTGGCTCTTGGTTGTATGCTTCGTTCTGGAAAATTAATGATACATTCAGGATCTTAGCATTTTTTCTATGATCTTAAAGAATATACAGGACCCGCTTTGCCTTTTAATGTAAGCTCTCTGAAGAAAATGTAGTATGTGTCTCATTTTCGCACTTTTACTTGATCAATGAAGTTACCAAAATTCATCTTCAGAAATATTTTGAAATAAAAGGATACATGCTATTAAGTTCAATGGAACTATCATATCAACCACAGAAAATTAAAATTAAAATTCGTCATTGTTATACTTATGGTGAAGTTGACAGTACAATAATTTTACTTGAACAACCCAAAATTGATTTTCCCTATGGCTTTTCAATGCTTCTCTTATGCAAACACATCCTAGAAACTATAAGCATGACTCACTTTATCTATTCCTTGATTGAAGAGCCTATCCACATGTTTAATGCACTTCATAGTTACTGTTAAGACCATCAATGGGGATTTCTTAACATCAATTCCCGCTTCTGAAAATTGCCATCCCCTTTCTTTTTTCCCTCTGCTTTCCCTTTCTGGTTACTTAGTTGTTTTTCGAAAAATGTCTATGTGCGCGGCTTGGAGGATTCACGTGTTCATATTTCCACTGATGCTTTTATATCACGAGTCTGGCCGACCTCTTCCCCGTTCCATATTCAACAAATTTTTGGATCGCGGGTTCCTAGATAGGCGGGCTCAACATTGCGTTTCCATTGTTTCACCACCTACAAACGACACCCAGACTTCCCCGATCTATAAATTGACAACCAAATTCCCCTTTATTTTTCTCCTTTAGTTTCCCTTTCTAGTTACTTAGTCATTTTTCGAATGTCTCATGATTTTATATACAACACCTGAAGTTCCGTGATATACAAATTGACCATCAAAGTCCGTCATTATGCCATGTTCTGTGTTACACATTTTCCAATCAAAAGTTCGGAGACATACAATTTGACCATCGGGTCCTCACGTCTCCTGAGTATAACTTGTGCCCCTGTTTTGAAGCCCGTCAATATGCCCTGTTTCGATTATGTCTCATGCTTTTATATCACGAGTTCGACCAACCACTTCCCCATTGCATACTTGGCCACTATTTCCATCGCCGGTTCCCATCCAGGCTTGCTCAACATTGCGCTTCCATTGTTCTGCGACCTACAAACAACACCCAAAATTCCACAATATACAAATTGACCGTCGAAATCCGTCATTGTGCCATGTTCCGCGTTACACATTTTGCAACAAAAGTTCAGAGACATACAATATTACCATTGACCCCTCACGTCTCCTGAGTATAACTTGTGACCCTATTTTGAAGCCCGCCCGACCGTCTTCCATACTTGGCAATTTCTTGGAATTTCTTTCACGGGTTGGCGGGTTCATGAAATGTCCAATGCTTAATCGCTCTTCGCCACCCCTGCCACCTTCTCACTTCTTTCTAGATATGAAATTATTAAGATTTAATGCTAATAGCTCATCATGCAGGAACCGTTAAGATTGTCATTAATGTCTGAAAGGCTGGAGGAGATCTATCATTAATACGAATTAAACAAAGATTTGCGGAGGGTTGTGTTATCCTTTCCAAGTGTTCATTTCAAGCATCATGCAATCTCTTTCGTGCGACGTCTGATTGGCGGCTTCACAAAATATCCAATCCTTAATCGCTCTTCGTCATCACCGCCACCTTCACACTTTTTTCTAAATATGCAATTAGTAAGCTTTAATGGTAACAACTCATTATGCACGAACCGTAGATATTGTCATTGATCAAAGGAAAGGCTTGAGGAGATATCCCATTGATACACATTAAACCAAGATTTGTGGAGGGTTATATTATCCCTTCCGAATGTTCATTTCAAACATCATCTAGAGAAAACAAACATTCTCGTTAACTTATGGCAACAATTCGACAATAATTCTATCTAGATACAATAGACACCTTCGAGCATGATGACCAGAAGTTCCAGTGCTCCAGGGAATATTATTACTACTCATCTCCCTCGACCCAGAAGAAAAAAAGAGATGGTACCTTGGTGCATCGAGAGAGATATTTCAAGCCAAGGAATTCCAAGGCAACCCCCCCTTCTTAGATAGCCCACCCGCCTGCGTTGATGGCCAACGTAGAGGTTGATGCGGTCGATTTCGAGTCGGAAGAAGATGATTTGATGAACGATGAATGATGGCAATGCAGACGTTATTCCCACTCCTGCGCCCAAATTGAAATCAACCATAATGGGGGGCACTTCCCGACTCAACGATGGTGGCCCTGACAAGACCAAAGGAGGGTGTTATAACCCTAATTTGCACCATACATGCTTACCTGGCATCATGCCATCTCAGATCCCTTCTTTTCCAAAAGAGCTGCTAAACAACTCTTTAAAAAACCTCTTTTATAAGGTCCCACACGCCCTACTCCATTACTGCATGAGTGTACACGCTAGCTGACCTCAAACTGCCCGCGTGGACCGACAGAAGCACGAAAAAAGGAAAGTTGATGGAACACACAGCTTTGGGTGAGTTAACTGAAACTCTCGGCCATGCATGGCCGAGGGTTCATTCAAATACCTAGCTTCTTCTAGCATATAAAAGAAGGGTTAGGGGTCCCAATTGGAAGAAGGAGAAATAGAGTAAAGAAACTCTACCCAATTGCATATTCCCATTGTCCCAACCCTTTAGCCATCCTTGTGCAAGAAGAGATACAAAGCAAAGAAGTTGGAGGACATTTGAAGAAGAGCCCAAGATCAGGATTCGCGGAGCAGTGGCTAGTCTCAACATTGTAAGTTGATTCATTAAAGTTAATAATAAATAAATGCTTTTCCCGTCCCACTATATGAGTTCTTCATAGTTCAGTAAATATATGTTTGAATCTCTGACCCATTAGTCTATAGGTAAAATGCATGTGTAGTTTGTTGTTTGTTTTGTACGCAGGTCAATCTTGAGAGGATAGCTGCCAACAAGTGATCAAGTGTGAAGGGGGATTGACATCGAACATCCGGAACTAGGTATGTTGGTCTAACCATGTGTTTGTTGGAAAGGAATGGGGTTTAAGTGTGGGGACGAAGGTAGAGAGTAGATTTCTTTTGGTCATATCTGCATGCATAAGATAACCCTATTTGCTAGTCCATAAGGGGATTTCCCTCACAACAGAATTGGCGACCATACTGGGGAAGTCTCTAGGGTTCCTGGAATTTTATTTTTTGGGTAGTTTTAAAAGACTGGTTTTCTTACCTATTTTTTTAGTCTCTATAAAGTCTGGGCTAGTAGAGAGTCTGGTTTCCCATACCAGTTGTCTCTGTTATTTGCTTGACTATGTTTTTTCGAGACCCACAGAAGTACACGTGCCCTGCATAAGGTCTGCACGCGTGTACCCGTGCCCTACTCTCTTACAGCCCGCGTGTGAACGCTAGCTGAAGAAGTAGTAGCGTGTAGATTCCAGAAATTTTTTGAGGTAGTCATCCTCTTCCCTGTTATAATCAATAAATTTCAGGGGTTTTCTGGAACTCTGTCTAAGTCTTGGTTGTTTGCAATCTTATCTCAGATTGGTTTGTTTTATGAATTTTTTCCTTTCATTGTTTGCTTTTTTCTGTTAAAAAGAGTGTCTAAGCCTTCAAGGGATCCTGGTTCTCAATATCAGTGGTCTCTTCCTGGTTTGGATTGTCTGTGTTTATTTTGTTTTAGAGTTTTAGAGATACACGCGGCCTGTATAAGGCCAACACGTGTGTACACACCCTCTGGCTTTACTCAGCTCGCGTGCACACGCTTGCTGTTGGATTGTCAGTAGTGTGCTTGTGCAGGATAGTTTTTGTTGAGGGTAAGGCAGTCATCATTTCCCTTGATGAGAGTTATACCTCTCAAGCTTTTGAATCTCTGTCTTAGCAGTCAGTAGCTTAGGATTAATCTTAGCCTTAGCTTGCTTTTTCTCATTTAAAAGTTGTCATAAAAAATATTTTTTTAGGGTTTTTAGGCAAGTGTGAGAGTCATTTTTTAAGTTGCTAGTGTGTGATTTCTTGAAGTGATTCTTTGCGATCTGCGATTAGGCTAGAATTGTTTTTCTTGGTTTTTTACTTGTTGGTATTTTTCCTTTTTGCTTTATAAACATTTAAATAAATAAAAAAAAAATCTCTTTCATTTTCTTGTTTGGTTGAAGAGTGTGATTCTACATTATTAACCATAGAAAAGTATTTTATTTCATAAGTTCTTTGCAGTTTACTTAGATCATAAGTAGCTCATAGTTGAGTGAAATTATTTTTGAGTTTGCTGTCCAAAAATATTAGAATTTTTTTTTTTTTTTTTTGAAAAGTTGTTGAAATTTTGCATTAAGTGAAAGTTTTTGTTTCCAACTTTTTATTCATTTTTACTTTCGTCTTTTACACATAATCAGTGTCACTTTCATACCCCTTGACATAAGACAAGCCATAAAATTAACGCTAAATCTAAAATTTATTAGATTTTTATGTTTGTAGGGTTAACCAACTAGTTCAGGATTAGGGCCTTGGATTAGGTTGGAAAGGAAACTCTTCAAGGCCATTACAATCAAACATTTTAGTCTGAGTTAGGAAGTGTCCAAGTCCAGTATCGTGAAAGTTATCCGGGACCCCCCTCTAACACAGGGGATAAACACGAGGTCGCGTGTGGAAAGGTAGCGGAGATAATCCCTCCAAAGTTGGACCAATCGTAGTGGAGAACACATATAGAGGGTTTGTTTTGGGATTCCGTCGATTGCATTTGCCACGGGGCTTCGTGGGTCTCGAATCCGTTCGAGGTCCTCAGTTGTCTTCCGGACCACTTTCTTTCGATACCCTTGACAGGTTTCAGGCTCGATACCCTACTCATTGTGGTCTACTCGACTTTCGACTCTACCCGCCTGGTGACTATTCACGCGCTGACAACTTAGTTGCCTATTTTTTTTTAGGGACATACATAGGTGACTGCGGGGGTATACCACGGTACCTAGGACAGACATCGAGCCACACTTTGTAGAGTATAGCTAGAGGGTTCTTCCGTTCTCGAGTTTCACTTGCACCGGTAAGTTGCTCTAGTGTTGGTTGTTGTAACTGTTCTTCCAATTAATTTAGTGTTTGCATGTCTTATCTTATAGGGACTTTTTTGGTGTGTGTTGCTTTTGAACATTTAGACTACCCTAGAGTGTCTTTGATCTTCTCACACAGTGGAGGATCACGAGATCTGTTGGTCATGAAGGCTTATTGGCCTGCCGTCGGTTACACTGGAGCCACCCCCGCCACCACTAAGGCGAAAGCTAGACCAACAAGGGTCTTTTGAAGTGACCGGGTCACAAGAAATTGTGCCCAACCAACATCCAGAGGAATCAACCATCTTAGACCTTGGAGCGCAAGCTTTTGGTTTGGTTGAAACTTTTACCACTGATCTTTCGGCTAGTGCCAGACAATGTTGCACACAAAAATGGAAACAAATGTTGTTACTCCTTTTGGGAATTCTTCAATTCCCACTACGGTTGTCACCACAAGAGAGTTTTCACCTCCTAACCCACCATCACTAGTTTGAGCCACCATGGTCTTGACCGCCTCTACATCGCACAGTGGTTCGATCCCGTCTTTGGCGGCGGCCACAACCCCTTTCACACCAAGTGCGACAGGACCTCCATTCTCATACGTGATGCCTAGTTTGGGTACAAGTCTTGTACTTTCCTACTCCACTTTACAGACTTCAGGTCTAGGGGTAGGGAGCGCTAGCACTCCTCTTCAAGGTCACATGGGGGCAACTCCTGCTCCTTTTAATTCTTTCCCTTACAGAGGAGGTCATATATCTCCATCATCCCCTTCACTCAGTGGCTCGCATCAACAATTTTCCAAGCAACCTACACACCATAGTTTATTTGGAGCGGGGAGTCAAGGATCACCTTCGCATAATATGCTGGTAGGTTCAACACTGTTTTCTTTGATCGGAACGTTTGGTAACAATGCCTTCTTGTCAGCCGCCTTCCCGACTAGGGGCAATCCCAGTTTTGGACAACCTATTCCTATGCAGGGTACTATTCCTGCATAAAGGGAAAAACTAGGAACTTCTTCTGCATCAGGGCCTTGGAATTCTTGGCAGGGATCTGTTCCCTCGTCCGGAATGCCGATCTGGGGTAATTATTTCCACAATCAATGGAACCCCGAAAAAACTACTATGCCTATCCCCATGGGACTGACATGGGGCAACCCTTCCCAAAGTCCTTCGAATGTAATGCATGCCCAACCATCTATGTCCTATTTTGGAAATCAGCCGATGATGTCTCCACATACGCAAAATCCATACGCTGGCCAGGGCCATGGTTTCTTCCAGAATCTGGGCCAGCAACCAAACTTTTCTTGACAACCTGGTGCCAGTCAAACTCCAGGCCCCTTTTCCCCAGGTTATCACCAATAACCCAAACTACCCTTCCTGGAAACTTTGCACTTGCCAGATTTGACAAGGTTGTTGAATGACCCTATCTGTCACGATCCGCGTTGGCC
>ML807063.1:11110-21736 GCA_009831015.1 Picea engelmannii | reverse complement strand
TTTTTTTTTTTTTTTTTGAAAAGTTGTTGAAATTTTGCATTAAGTGAAAGTTTTTGTTTCCAACTTTTTATTCATTTTTACTTTCGTCTTTTACACATCATCAGTGTCACTTTCATACCCCTTGACATAAGACAAGCCATAAAATTAACGCTAAATCTAAAATTTATTAGATTTTTATGTTTGTAGGGTTAACCAACTAGTTCAAGATTAGGGCCTTGGATTAGGTTGGAAAGGAAACTCTTCAAGGCCATTACAATCAAACATTGGAGTCTGAGTTAGGAAGTGTCCAAGTCTAGTATCGTGAAAGCTATCTGGGACCCCCCTCTAACACAGGGGATAAACACGAGGTCGCGTGTGGAAAGGTAGCGGAGATAACCCCTCCAAAGCTGGACCAATCGTAGTGGGAAACACATATAGAGGGCTTGTTTTGGGATTCCGTCGATTGCATTTGCCACGGGGCTTCGTGGGTCTCGAATCCATTTGAGGTCCTCAGTTGTCTTTCAGACCACTTGCTTTCGATACCCTTGACAGGTTTCAGGCTCGATACCCTACTCATTGTGGTCTACTCGACTTTCGACTCTACCCGCTTGGTGACTATTCACGCGCTGGCAACTTAGTTGCCTATTTGTTTTTAGGGACATACATAGGTGACTGCGGGGGTATACCACGGTACCTAGGAAAGACATCGAGCCACACTTTGTAGAGTATACCTAGAGGGTTCTTCCGTTCTCGAGTTGCACTTGCACCGGTAAGTTACTCTAGTGTTGGTTGTTGTAATTGTTCTTCCAATTAATTTATTGTTTGCATGTCTTATCTTATAGGGACTTTTTTGGTGTGTGTTACTTTTGGACATTTAGACTACCCTAGAGTGTCTTTGATCTTCTCACACAGTGGAGGATCACGAGATCTATTGGTCATGAAGGCTTATTGGCCTGCCGTCGGTTACACTGGAGCCACCCCTGCCACCACTAAGGTGAAAGCTAGACCAACAAGGGTCTTTTGAAGTGACCGGGTCACAAGAAATTGTGCCCAACCAACATCCAGAGGAATTGACCATCTTAGACCTTGGAGCGCAAGCTTTTGGTCTGGTTGAAACTTTTACCACTGATCTTTCGGCACCTACCATCGTATCAATTTATCCTTACGAGTGCCAGAAAATGTTGCACACAACAATGGAAACAAATGTTGTTACTCCTTTTGGGAATTCTTCAATTCCCACTACGGTTGTCACCACAAGAGAGTTTTCACCTCCTAACCCACCATCACTAGTTTGAGCCACCATGGTCTTGACCGCCTCTACATCGCACATTGGTTCGATTCCGTCTTTGGCGGCGGCCACAATCCCTTTCACACCAAGTGCGACAGGACCTCCATTCTCATACGTGATGCCTAGTTTGGGTACAAGTCTTGTACTTTCCTACTCCACTTTACAGACTTCAGGTTTGGGGGCAGGGAGCTCTAGCACTCCTCTGCAAGGTCACATGGGGGGCACTCCTGCTCCTTTTAATGCTTTCCCTTACGGAGGAGGTCATATATCTCCATCATCCCCTTCACTCAGTGGCTCGCGTCAACAATTTGCCAAGCAACCTACACACCATAGTTTATTTGGAGCGGGGAGTCAAGGATCACCTTCGCATAATATGTTGGTAGGTTCAACAATGTTTTCTTTGATCGGAGCATTTGGTAACAATGCCTTCTTGTCAGCCACCTTCCCGACTAGGGGCAATCCCAGTTTTGGACAACCTATTCCTATGCAGGGTACTATTCCTGCATAAGGGGAAAAACTAGGAACTTCTTCTGCATCAGGGCCTTGGAATTCTTGGCAGGGATCTGTTCCCTTGTCCGGAATGCCGATCTGGGGTAATTATTTCCACAATCAATGGAACCCCAAAAAAACTACTATGCCTATCCCCACGGGACCGACATGGGGCAACCCTTCCCAAAGTCCTTTGAATGTAATGCATGCCCAACCATCTATGTCCTATTTTGGAAATCAGCCGATGATGTCTCCACATATGCAAAATCCATACGCTGGCCAGGGCCATGGTTTCTTCCAGAATCTGGGCCAGCAACCAAACTTTTCCTGACAACCTGGTGCCAGTCAAACTCCAGGCCCCTTTTCCCCAGGTTATCACCAATAACCCAAACTACCCTTCCTGGAAACTTTGCACTTGCCAGATTTGACAAGGTTGTTGAATGACCCTATCTGTCACGATCCGCGTTGGCCTCTTATGTTGAAGAAGTTTCCTTGGGACATCCCAAAGTTCAAAGCCAAGCCTAACGAAGATCCAGGAGATCACGTGACTACCTTCCATCTTTGGTGCTCATCTAACTTGTTGAAAGATGACTTCGTACAATTGCGATTGTTTCAACGTACTCTCATTGGGAGTGCCGCGAAATGGTACATTGAGCTCGATCACTCAAGATACTCTTCCTTCGACGAACTGGTGATGGCTTTCCTAAACCATTTCTAGTTACTTGTGAGATACGACGTTGACACATAGCTTCTTGCCAATTTTGAACAGACAACAACGGACCATATCTTTGATCACATCCGAGAATGGAGACGTCGGAAGAGTTTAATTAAGGTGCCAGTCCCACCAGCATTCCTGCTTGAGTGGTTCCTTAAGTATTTGGTCCCACAGTTATCCAAAGACGTCACGACTTCGGGAGTATTCTTCGAAGAAGACGCCATCATGAGAGCTCAACAATTTGAGCTCATCTATTCTCAATCCAGTTTATTATACAACATCTTGCCAGATGCGCCACACTCAATACTTGATAAAACTAGACAAAGAGTTGGACCACATGCCGATGGTATTGTTGGTTCAACACAAACAAATCCCACTGAGCAATTGACGAAGCAGTTGCAATAGTTATCTATAAAACACACAGCGGCCAGCCAAACTACTACTTTGGCTGCTCCCCCTACCAAAATGTCGGAGGTACACATAGTGCAATCGACTAACCCAAAGGCCACCCAACAGCCTGAAGGAAAGAAAAAAAAATGAAATAAGGGTAGGGGGATAAAAAACCTATCGATAATGCTACCAAGGACAACACTGAGAAACAAAAGACGAGGTATCCATGCAACTTGTGCGCGGAAGATCACCCGACCCATCTATGTCCTCGGCTTGCAGAAGCCCAAAAGTTTGTGATGCAACAACAACCTGCTGTGTTGACCAATCCATTTCAACAAGGGAAAAATCTAATCCAAGCCTCTATAAGCACGAAAGGGGGCAGCCAAGAACCCTCTCCATCGATGAACAACCCTGCATCCACGAATGTATATATGGTGAGGAGTGATGCTTTTATATCGACTAGAGCGCATGACTATAGTAAACCAAGCACTTTTGAGAAGGGTAAAGAAGCTGAACTCCCATCTCTTCCTCTACAGATTGAGAAGACGCTGGGTGAAACAATGACACACATTCCAAAAGGCACATTCAAAAAAGATTCTCATAACCCAAATGCAAGGGTTGCCCAGAACTACTATGTGGTGGAAGATTTATCACAAACCCCTTGTGAGATGTCCGCTTTGGATGTCCTCCAAAGCTGCCCTTCCCAGAGGAAAGCCTTGTTAACCACTTTAGGATCTACCGAGACTTGTAATCCGGGTACAATCATGCTGGATACAACTAACTTAAAACCTCGTCTACCTTACCACGTAGCATTTCAGATAGTAGTGGCTTATCCCATGAAATTTTTTACTCAGAATATCTTCCGCACGGTGGTTGATGAGGGAGCCTCGACATGCGTTATGTCGTTGGTATGTTGGAAGGATGTTGGCTAGCTCGTTTTGTCTCCGTCACCTACTCTCCTCACCGCTTTCGATGGTCATTCGTTCCGACCACATGGTATCGTTCCTTCTTTCCCAATGCATTTAGGAGGGAAGACCGTGTGTGTTGAAGTAGAGGTAGTTGATGCTCCCCTCGACTATAACCTCTTGTTAGGAAGGAGTTGGACTTATTCCATGCAAGCAGTGGTTGCTACAGTTTTTTGGGCCTTGTTGTTTCCACACGAGGGCCAGATAGTGACCATCGATCAATTGTATTTCTCTAGACCCGACCCTGCATTGGGGGTATCCACGGTCCCGATGATTGATAATCCTCAACCAGGTGTCGTCAACATAGGGGTTGGTTTGTACCCATCTTTGATGGGTACCTTCGATTATCCATCCCCTCAAGGCGATATCAAGTTTATATCCAATCACCATAAGGTTGAGATTTTTCAAGTTTCGTCATTCCGCATGACTTACTTCGATGATCCGTGGATACTTCCTTCCCCATCGACCACGATGGATGGGACAGAGCACCCAGGCATGTCCATGCCCTTGTCTGCAGCTGAAGTAGCGTACTCTTTAGTCCAACAAACTTCAGCCCACACTGATCTAGCTCTTGCACAAAAGTTCGATCCACTTCTAGAGCTTATTTGGGCTCAGGGTTCTCTCACTCACACCGATTCATTAGACTTAGTCTTGCCCTGTGATGAAGCAATAATTGAAGCAATGACTAGTCCAGATAAACCCTGGGAAGATCTTCATCACAAATCATACTTCTTCCCAGAGTTAAGCCGAATTGAATCGGGAGAATTCACCATGACTATGATGGGAGATCGGTCTTGTCCTATTAATCCCTTAGATACACATGAGGTTTATGCTGAGGGTAATATGGAAACTATCAATGAAACCTTACCGATCAACATCTCCCAAAACCCTGGCATCGTGGAGAATGTCTTCATCGGAGATGACTGCTCTCCCAAAGAGATTCAAATCTACACAGATCTTTTTAAAGAATTTCACGATGTTTTTGCCTGGTCTTATGAGGAAATGCCAGACATCAATCCAAAAATAGTTGAACATGAAATCACAATGTATCCAGATGCCAAGCTTGTTCGGCAGAAACTTCGTCCAGTTAACCCCAAGAAAACAACAACCATTCAGGTTGAGGTTGAGAAATTGCTAAAAGCTGGTTTTATCTATCCTATCCATTTGACCCAATGGGTGTCAAACCCCGTGCCGGTCAATAAAAAACAAGGCACAATTCGTGTATGTATAGACTTCCGTGATTTGAACAAGGCCTATCCCAAAGATAATTTTCCCACACCTTTCATCGACCAGATCATTGATGAATGTGCGGGTTGCGAAGCCTTTTATTTCATGGACATTTTTTCGGGATATAATCAAATACAAATCAAACCCGAAGACCAACACAAAATGACATTCATCTGTCCATGGGGTACATTCGTGTATCGTAAAATGCCTTTCGGTCTCAAAAATGTTGGAGCCACCTTTTAGCGAGCCATGTATTTTGCTTTCCATGACCTCAAGCATATAGTCGAGGCTTATTTAGATGATTTATCATCTTGATCTCGCAAGAGAACGGATCATCCCACACACCACCAACTTATCTTCGAACGTTGTCACTACTTTCGGATTCGCTTGAATCCAAACAAGTGCAGTTTTTGCATAATGTCAGGACAATTTTTAGGTTTCATAGTGTCAACAACAGGGATCATGGTCGATCCTCTCAAGGTTGAGGCAATAATTCAGTTGCCCCCCCCACGCACAATCCTTCAACTTCAGAGTCTACAGGGCAAGGTGAATTTTCTAAGACGCTTTATCGCTAACTACGCCGAGATCACCAAGGGCTTCATGCGCTTACTTAAAAAAGATGTTCCTTTTTATTGGGACGATGCCGCTCAACGCTCTTTCACCGCATTGAAACATGCACTCACAACTGCCCCTCTGCTCCGGCCACCTAACTATAACAAGGATTTCCTATTATATCTGGCTGCAACAGAGTGAACCATTGGCATGGTCTTAGTTCAGGAAGATGATTTGTTCTCAGAATATGTCATCTATTACCTGAACCGAGGCCTCATAGGACTGGAACTCAATTATTCTCATATCGAAAAACTTGCGTTGGTAGCAGTCCATGCTGTTCAATGGTTCCGTCATTATGTTCTGTTTCGCAAGACCACCATCATTGTTGTCATGAATCCATTTCAGTACATGTTGACACGACGAGTAATAAGCAGAAAAATCAGTAGATGGATAGTCATCCTCCAGGAGTTTGAATTAGATTTCGTTTCAGTGAAGTCCAAAAAGTCACTGGTCTTCGCAGAACTTACTTCAAAACTTCTGGTTGAGTCAGGTGATCTTGTGCCTGAAGAGTCACCTATTAGAGGAGATATGTTTTTGATCACCTCTTCGGATCCCTGGTATGGAGATATACTTATCTATCTCTAGACTTTGAAGTGTCCCACCACTGCTTCTCGTGATGAGCGTCGACGCATATGCCATCAGGCTAAGAATTATCTCATACTCAATGATACATTGTATCGGAGAGGTGTAGACTGCATCCTATGCCGATGTCTCACTCACGAAGAAGTGGTTCTCGTGCTTAACGATTTCCATACCAGAGCTGGTGGCGGTCATTTGTCTGGGTTGGCAAAAACCCAAAAGATTCTACAAGTAGGTTACTTCTGGCCGACACTTATCAAAGATTGTATCGAGTCAGTCAAGAAGTGCCATCTATGCCAAATCTTCTCTCGGAAGATGAGGGCAGATCCCGCTCCCATGTTTCCTATCATCACAGTTGGTCCCTTCACCAAGTGGGGGATTGATTACACTACATGCAACCCTCCTTCAACAAGGGGACACCGCTATATCATCGTAGCTACAAACTACTTCACAAAGTGGGTTGAAGCTATGCCAATGTTTAAAGATGATGGAGAGACTGCAACTCTCTTTTTATTCAATGAGATAATAGCAAGGTTCGACATCCCAAGATAGATTGGCACTGACCATGGCAGTCACTTTCAGAACCAGATGATGACCAAGTTAACGTCAAAGCTTGGGTTACAGCAGGACCATTCATCACCCTACTACCCCCAAGCAAATGGTCAGGTGGAAGCTGTGAACAAAACTCTTAAGACCATTCTATGGCGAACGATCAACTCAGCCAAGTCAAATTGGCATTTGATGTTATACTCGACATTATGGGCTTACCGAACATCTGTTAAGACTGAAATTGGTTTCTCACCTTTCCAACTCGTTTACGGGATGGAGGCAGTCTTGCCTATTGAATGTCAGATCCCGTCTCTAAATTTGGCAATACAGTTATTGCCAGACACTTCTCCACTTGAAGAACGGTTAGTATACCTTGAGCAGCTCAATGAGCAGTGTCGTGATGCGGCCCTAGCCAACGAGGCTCACAAACATAAGGTCAAGTGTCAGTATGATCGGTCCGTTCGTCCTCGGATTTTCTCTGAAGGCAACCTTGTCTTGGTCTATGACCAAGATAAGGACCCCCTGGGGGCAGGAAAATTCAAACCCATGTGGTTCGGACCTTTCATCATAAAAGAGGTTTTAAAAAAGGGCGCTTATTATCTGGTTGACTTTGAAGGGAATGCTTTGGAAGAGCCTAGAAATGGGCTCTACCTCAAGAAGTATTACTCATAGGCAGGTCACTGTGGGTAACTTTTTGTAACATATGTATAGTCTTTGTACTATTACTTTTTAGTTTCTTTTAGTGTTATGGACATGTCGTTGATGTTATATTTTGTCACTGTGGCAGATGTCAAGTGATTCTGAGGTATTCGTTGGGTATGCAGACGATGCTAGTCGACACACTCATAGGCTTGCCTCCACAACTTGGGTAATCTTTACACCTCAAGGCCAGTTATTATCTTCTGGAGGTATACGCTTAGGTGACACCACTAATAATGTCACCGACTATAGTGCAGTTATCGAGTTGCTTTGTGATGCTTTGTCATTGGGTATCTCTCATCTCCGGGTCTATCTCGATGCTCAACTGGTTGTGTCTCAGTTAAACAGAGTATACTGGGTTCATGATCCAAATTTACACCGACGATTCCTTAGGGTACGTCTCTTAGAATGAAACTTCGATTATATTACATATTTTCATGTTCCTAGGAGATTAAACCAAGTTACAGATACTCTAGCTAATCAAATTTTAGATTGGCATCTTGCACATATATGAAAGAAAATTCACATAAACATGTAAATACATTTTTTGCACACATGATCCATAAGACACAAAAGACCAAAGAAAAAAAAACCATATATAATATCATAAAGTAACCAGAGTACACCGATGGACGCAAGCACCTAAAAAATAGGACCAATAACGAGTCACAGGGCTTATGCCCTCAAAAAATATATACAAGTAGTACTCGTGGCACGTCAAAATGTCTAGCTAAATTCAGGGCCTGTGGGCCCTATTATACTGATCCACAGCGTTGGCTAAACGCTGAAACAACCGGACCCATGTCCGTGGTGCCCCCACTACATGAGGCTACATAGATGGTGACAGGTCCTCAATCTCTACCATCGGGACCATGCGAGTGAGCGCAGTAAAGTTACGCTCGACTTGCCTCAATACCCTCTCAGCCTCCTCGTCTGGAAGATCCCCTGCTACTGCTGGTCCCCCTGTGGCAGCAGGTGCGGCCCCTGGCTGAGGACGACGCTTGTTCCTCGCCTAGTCAGCGGGTCGCACTGGTCCCACGTCTGCACACAACGAACACATATCCGTCAAATACTTTGGAATAACAAAAAAAATGATATATATAACAAAACAACATAAAAATTACATATGTTTAAAACACAAAAAAACTACAAAGGTGGAGACTTACCCATCTCCCCTCGCTCCTCACCAGGAGGTATTGGTATCTCAGGGTCTCTCGAGAAATCAATCCCGGCATAGGGGTAATCCTCTATAACCGAGATTTGTCGTGACAACCACGCAAAGAATTCATCATCAAATGACTCATTGGTCCTTCCGCCACCCTGTCGTGGCGGTAATACTGCCCATCTACACACAACAGGAAGAGAGGCCTGATGTCCTCATACCACTACTCGAGGACTAAAACTCGGAACTCTCTAAAAAAAGAACGAACACAGAATGGTCCCGAACCCGAAGTTCCTATGTGTCCGCAAATGACAATCTGTCAACTGCCTTTTCATACACTCAAGCAATGTGGTACTCCAATAAAAAACTTGTGTATTTAAGCACTGGACTGCACAGTTCATCTGTGCACGGGACGCCTGATGTAGAGCCGCAGAACCAATATATCACCCAATAATCAATACTATCGCCTGTAGCGATAAGTCAGTGATCTTGCTTATGGGAACCTACGTGCTCGAGCGGTCTGTATCATATGCACAGTATAGACCTATCAATTCTGCTATGTTATGCGTCCCTGAAGGAAAAGTCCGGAAGTTGACTGGTTCCCCTCTCCTAGAGAGGCCAGTGAAAAAGTAAATGTCCTCGACTGTGGGCACTAATGACTGCCCGTCTAACATGAATGCCTTTGCATCCAGATGCTAATAGTTAACTAAGGCATTCAATAGCCTAGGTTGTGCCCGCATAAAAGGACATAGGAAAAAATTGAGTAACCCACATTGCATCAAAGTATCCACAACATTGGGGTCTTCCCTGACCAACTCACTAACCTCTTCATGCTCTCTTTCTCTCCAGTGGACATACATCCTGCAAAACACAAAGGTCCAGGAGGTTAACCCTTGCTTTTGAAGCCTTTTTCATTCAATAAGGGGGTCCACGCATGCTATAATGACGTCAGTCATGTGTACATGCGACTTGTCTTGAGATAGCCCACGTGGACCTAGGGACAACCTTTTAAAGGTTGACACCCCCTAAAAAATGAAACCCAATGCAAAAATAAAGACATAAAATGCAATATAAGAGAGTTTGTACTTACTTGGTCCAGACAAAAGTTCGTTTCGTCCACTATAGTTCCTGGAATCACCGCTTTTGACAAAGGGGGTCTTTTGGCTCCAGAGTCAATTTCCAAATCAACAATGGTGATAATGAGCTACCAACTTCTATTTATAGACTTTTTGGCCTCTTTTTGTCACTTTTTTGGCCTCCCTTATCATTTTTTTTATACCAAAAACCATTTAGAGTGATTTAGGAGTTGCATAGGAGGGATTTGATCGGGTATTGGGACAATTTTTTGGAGTTTTGAGTAATTTTCGACGGTCCGTGAATTTTTTTTTTCGAGGATCAACTTGAGCATCTAGGTTAGGTTTCTACCCTGACTTTTGTATCTCGTTGTCTTTTTCCTTTGCCATAGGATCGATCCCATCAGGTTGTGACACAGAACCATCATAGATGCTTTAGAAGTGTCACAACTTGGTGGTAGAGCTTACCAGAGCATGGATGCCCTAGGTAGATCCTGGTTGCATTATGGTATCTATGCTGTCTTTAATCACTATAGGCTCGGGAGTCCTTATCGTTTTTCCTGATTATGAGTTTGAGCCTCATTTGCATGATTCCTTTTCGCTTTTGACCTCACCCTCAGGACTCCCAAAAGATGTAACGGGTCTTCTTCTAAGCCCTTTTCAGACCCTCTAAACATGAAAAGATTGTCGAGCAATCTCATGGCCTTTCACGCTCGTTAAACTGAAATTTGAAGTCACGTTTGTTCGGTGGTAGTTTACCCCTTTTTCGGTCCGGATGGTCAACTGTACGAACAAAGGTATACTCTATGGAACTTCAGTTCTCTAGAAGAGTACTCTCAGGTATAATTTTATCCCTTTTTCGGGCTTGAGGGACTAAATTTACAAAGAAGGAACCCCTG
>ML807063.1:0-11010 GCA_009831015.1 Picea engelmannii | reverse complement strand
GGATGATCTTCTTTTCCCGGATGACTTCTCACAATTCCGGGCTATGTGTCCAGTTTCAAAACATACCCTGCACCTGAAACAGAGGTTCTCGAAATCGATCTTCTGGGTCCAAGAGAAGTTCTCTCCGAGGAGGATGATTTCTGTTGGGAAACCCTTGTTGAAGTCCATCTCTACACAGATCCGTGCAAAGGTGGAGTTGACTGGGGCAGCTTTAGGGAAACTGCAGAGATATTTCCATATGCCATTTCCTATAGCTTCAAGAGATTTGTCCCCCCGAAAGTGTAGGGGAAGTGACGAGAGACGCACCCAGACCGGAGCAGAAGAAATGGAGGCCGTGGCTGGATCAAAGTCAGGGGTCCACGGCTGCACGGATAGCCCTGCTCTGCCCCAGAACCATGGCCCGGAGCTGGAAACCAAGTCTCTTTCATCAGAAGATTCAAAGATAGCTGTGAAAAAGCCCTTCGCCAGGGGGCAGACTGTGACCTCATCCACAAGAAGCGGGGACCATTCGGAATCAATCCAGGAGCGAAGATCAACCAGATTAGGCCAGAAACCGTTGAACCTGCAAATCAGGGCAAGCTTGCTGAGCTGAGAGGAATACACCAGTGCTTCCTTCGGCATCTGGATAGAAACTGCCGGGGCTTCAATAAACGCAGTTTTCAGAGCAGAGGAACCCCCTCGGAGGGAGGCCACATCCTTGAAAGAGGCCCGTCCCGTACGTCCCAAAGAGGGACCCTGATCTGGTAGAGGGCGGGTGGAGCATCCCCCATCGGGCTTGGCTGAAGAGGCACGAGCAGGAGCAGTGGGGGCGCCGACCACCATGGAGGACGCAGCCACGAGAGGGGGCGCATCAGCCGCAGGTGCAGCCACCCGGGAAGACATCTACGAATGGCCGGATCTGTCTTAAGGCGTCTGGCGTAGTTCGAGAGGAGGCCAGCGGGCCTGTGGAGCGCTGGAAGACCAGGCCGAAGCCCGAAAACCCTCGCCTTCTCTGCCGCTGCCGCTACTAGGTTTTTTCAGAGGGGAAGATTCAAACTTCAGACATAGTTACTTTCTTAACCATTGTAATTTCTGCATTGCTACATTTAAACAAACATAATATCTGGAGAAGACGAGGGACTCTTTACCACAAATGTAGAAGAGGAGATACAAAGGTGCATGCTTCTACTCTTATTTCATATTCCATTGTTTAGTATTTCATTTATTGTCTGTATATTTGTTCTACTACTTTGCACCTAATTTATTGTATGTATATACTACGCATCTTCCTACATAGTAACTTATCTTCATGTGAATTGTATTCTATGTGGTGCTACATTGAAATAAATAGAACTGTATTTATTTTTTTACATGTCTTTCTACATACTAACTTACCTTCATGTCCACTGTATTTTTTGCATTGCTATACTGAAAGAAACAGATTAGTTGGACAAGAGGATGAATTCTTATATGCCACAGCAGAGGAGGACGAAGTACAATCTTCAAAAAGGTATACCAACTGTGATAGTAAATAAAACACACAAAACGAGTAGGTGCATATAATATTGGACTAGAAAATGACGATTTGGCAACAATGGGCCTTTGTTGAGACTTCTCGCTTCCAAACATTGCCCTCCCCATTTCTATTTTACCACTCTCTATTATCCTTTTTTTTCCCCTCTTCTATACTTAATCGAATTTCCCTTTGTTTTTCCCCTCTACTTTCTCTTTCTGGTTTCTTTGCTTAGTCGTTTTTACGAAAATGTTTAGGTGCACGGGTTGGCAGATTCATGGGTTCACATTTATACTCATGCTTCTATATCACGACTCCGACTGACGACTTCCTCATTCCATACTTAGCCACTTTTTCGATCACGGGTTCTCGGGCTGGCGGGCTCAAGATTGCACCTCTAGCTTCGGGGGTTTCGCGATATACAGATTGGTCGCCGTACTCCCCCATCATTACCTATTCCATGTTACACATTTTTGCAGTAAAAAATTCCGAGGCATACAATTTGACTGCCAGGTCCTCATGTTTCCTGAGTATCCCTTGACACCCTATTTCGTATTCCATCTCCTTCGAGCATGTATGTGACATTCAAAACAATTATGGACAATATACAATGCATATGCTTATTTATTCCTTCTGATGTTCATCTACACATGCTTGCATCAGAAAAATTTGGACTAGTGACATGGGCATGAGCAGTCAATCATCGCAAACATCAACAAAACGACAAGGACAAAAGTAAATATTCATACATTGTGCTCCTGATATGTTTACCAAACAAATATCCTGAGCTATTTATTCATCTATGCCATGATAAACATGTTGATGTCATCTGCAACACATAATTTGTAGTTCACAAGAAGTATTGACGAGCGCAAGTGAGACACTGAACATAGTGCAACTTCCGCAGACTAAGAGGTCTAGTTACAAAAATCTGGCTTCCATCATCCAAGTTGTGCATCTACTTGTACATTTATGCCATGAAAAAAAAAAAACAAAAAAAAAATGCATACTACTATTCACATTACTTTTCTTGTTCAAAAAATGTCACCATGTCTAAACTTATAATAGCCAAAATACTATCAATAGAAGGCTTGAACAACTGCCGAACTGGACAAGTGTTCATCGAGGACATAATGGTCATGTATAGCACCTACTTGGACAAGGAAAACAAAACTAGATTCATTGTGCGTGCTGACATGATAGACAACGAAGCCATGATGACAATCACACTAAATATCCCTACACAACTTGTCTAGAAACATGCATAAAAGATCTTTCCAGGTAATGGGATATCCATTACAAATTTTAATATATTTTCCAAAATAGTATATGACTGTGGTGATTGTGATCATATTATATTGCTCAATGAAACAAGTATTGTGGAAAAAATTCCCACAATTTGTTCAAAATATCTTTTTGTACCAGACACAACAATCAACCAACTTGCACATAGCAACGACACTTACCCAATCAGAACCATTGGTGCAACTTTCACACTTGCGAGAAAACTTGGCTTGCAACACATTCTCCATATAAAATATGGAGAGTCAGACAACGACAAGGCAATGGTACCGTTCTCCATATCCAATTTTTTCCTTTACTTTTACATGTCCATGTATCTCGATTATGTTACACAACTATTGCACTGTTCCATGTTGTAGCTGCAATTGTTTGACACCTATTCAAATTTGTTTTCCTCAATGGAACAACAATTGCATAAAGGGAAATTTCCACTTATGCTCTTCAAAAATATAACAAATAAAAGAGATGTTAAAGAAAGGATCTTTCGCCAAACCCAAGCAACATTTGTAACAGAATTGTGAACAGACATAGTACAAGATCTCAAGAAACTAACTAGCTCGCCAATTGTTGTGTGTATACATCTACAATTTCATCCACACTTTGCTCATACAAATTGCCTTCACCAATTTTCTACAGCTTTTTGTTGTTGTTGTGAAGTTGTATATTATATTGTTCAATATATTAACTGTTATGCTCACGTGCTCAGGTTGAGAGTGTTTTAGTTGCAGCGAATGCGTACTCGACCCCCTTCGAGCCTGTATGTGCCAAATGCAACTCTCCTGCTTCTGCCTCTGCTTTCATAAATGATGGTACAATTGATTGTCTACGATGTAGTAAAAAATTCCCTTACATATATAGACATCGCCTCAACGCTGCCATCCGAACCGTCGACAACAAAATCGTACATTGTACAATTAGACAACCTATGTTACAAGATGTGCTTCTTGGGCTAGCAGAATTGGCATATGAAGTATACCTACAGAAAAAGGAAAACAACGTCTACATGTTGCGTGACTTTCGGATCCATAGCAAATTTACCTTAAATGAGGACAATGCAATACTGCATATCGATTGAAAAAAAATAAAAATTCATATCAAGCATTGGCAGGAAACGAAACAATCTCATGTGTATATTTCCATGCTACCCAATGATGATATGAATAGAATTTTGCAGTGCCATGGAAAATTGAACAGGAAGTGCATAAGATTGTTCAGTCCAACTGTGAATAAATCAGGTCCATCCTTTGAACCATCAAAATGTCTTGCTTCTCTTAACGAAACCATCAGGCATTTCCAATAATATTGGAAATTTGGTATTGTTAGAACTGGTAGTGATAGAACATAGTACTATCGGAAGAAAATGTCCATAGTGATGTTGCTTCATGGTGAAATAATAATCCACATGTTTCTTGGTGCCCATTTGGGGATTTGGTTATAGTTGGGATACAATGCCCAATCTCTGCTGGTTTTGTGTTGTCTTGTGTTTGGCAGACTTTTGTTCATGTGCTTTCCTGCTGTAGTTCAGGTTTCTCATGGGCCTGGTTATTTTCTCATGGGACTATATCCCACATGTAAGAGAAAACCAATGCCACATGTTTTTTTTTATATCAAATTGTTTGATGCATAGGTCGATGCATACTGCTCTATGGACCCTTGTGGGATCTCCCTTGGCGCCTTCTGTGTTCATGCGTTGCCTTGTGCCTCGACTTTCAATATATTTGGTGTTTACTTGGCTCTTGGTTGTATGCTTCGTTCTGGAAAATTAATGATACATTCAGGATCTTAGCATTTTTTCTATGATCTTAAAGAATATACAGGACCCGCTTTGCCTTTTAATGTAAGCTCTCTGAAGAAAATGTAGTATGTGTCTCATTTTCGCACTTTTACTTGATCAATGAAGTTACCAAAATTCATCTTCAGAAATATTTTGAAATAAAAGGATACATGCTATTAAGTTCAATGGAACTATCATATCAACCACAGAAAATTAAAATTAAAATTCGTCATTGTTATACTTATGGTGAAGTTGACAGTACAATAATTTTACTTGAACAACCCAAAATTGATTTTCCCTATGGCTTTTCAATGCTTCTCTTATGCAAACACATCCTAGAAACTATAAGCATGACTCACTTTATCTATTCCTTGATTGAAGAGCCTATCCACATGTTTAATGCACTTCATAGTTACTGTTAAGACCATCAATGGGGATTTCTTAACATCAATTCCCGCTTCTGAAAATTGCCATCCCCTTTCTTTTTTCCCTCTGCTTTCCCTTTCTGGTTACTTAGTTGTTTTTCGAAAAATGTCTATGTGCGCGGCTTGGAGGATTCACGTGTTCATATTTCCACTGATGCTTTTATATCACGAGTCTGGCCGACCTCTTCCCCGTTCCATATTCAACAAATTTTTGGATCGCGGGTTCCTAGATAGGCGGGCTCAACATTGCGTTTCCATTGTTTCACCACCTACAAACGACACCCAGACTTCCCCGATCTATAAATTGACAACCAAATTCCCCTTTATTTTTCTCCTTTAGTTTCCCTTTCTAGTTACTTAGTCATTTTTCGAATGTCTCATGATTTTATATACAACACCTGAAGTTCCGTGATATACAAATTGACCATCAAAGTCCGTCATTATGCCATGTTCTGTGTTACACATTTTCCAATCAAAAGTTCGGAGACATACAATTTGACCATCGGGTCCTCACGTCTCCTGAGTATAACTTGTGCCCCTGTTTTGAAGCCCGTCAATATGCCCTGTTTCGATTATGTCTCATGCTTTTATATCACGAGTTCGACCAACCACTTCCCCATTGCATACTTGGCCACTATTTCCATCGCCGGTTCCCATCCAGGCTTGCTCAACATTGCGCTTCCATTGTTCTGCGACCTACAAACAACACCCAAAATTCCACAATATACAAATTGACCGTCGAAATCCGTCATTGTGCCATGTTCCGCGTTACACATTTTGCAACAAAAGTTCAGAGACATACAATATTACCATTGACCCCTCACGTCTCCTGAGTATAACTTGTGACCCTATTTTGAAGCCCGCCCGACCGTCTTCCATACTTGGCAATTTCTTGGAATTTCTTTCACGGGTTGGCGGGTTCATGAAATGTCCAATGCTTAATCGCTCTTCGCCACCCCTGCCACCTTCTCACTTCTTTCTAGATATGAAATTATTAAGATTTAATGCTAATAGCTCATCATGCAGGAACCGTTAAGATTGTCATTAATGTCTGAAAGGCTGGAGGAGATCTATCATTAATACGAATTAAACAAAGATTTGCGGAGGGTTGTGTTATCCTTTCCAAGTGTTCATTTCAAGCATCATGCAATCTCTTTCGTGCGACGTCTGATTGGCGGCTTCACAAAATATCCAATCCTTAATCGCTCTTCGTCATCACCGCCACCTTCACACTTTTTTCTAAATATGCAATTAGTAAGCTTTAATGGTAACAACTCATTATGCACGAACCGTAGATATTGTCATTGATCAAAGGAAAGGCTTGAGGAGATATCCCATTGATACACATTAAACCAAGATTTGTGGAGGGTTATATTATCCCTTCCGAATGTTCATTTCAAACATCATCTAGAGAAAACAAACATTCTCGTTAACTTATGGCAACAATTCGACAATAATTCTATCTAGATACAATAGACACCTTCGAGCATGATGACCAGAAGTTCCAGTGCTCCAGGGAATATTATTACTACTCATCTCCCTCGACCCAGAAGAAAAAAAGAGATGGTACCTTGGTGCATCGAGAGAGATATTTCAAGCCAAGGAATTCCAAGGCAACCCCCCCTTCTTAGATAGCCCACCCGCCTGCGTTGATGGCCAACGTAGAGGTTGATGCGGTCGATTTCGAGTCGGAAGAAGATGATTTGATGAACGATGAATGATGGCAATGCAGACGTTATTCCCACTCCTGCGCCCAAATTGAAATCAACCATAATGGGGGGCACTTCCCGACTCAACGATGGTGGCCCTGACAAGACCAAAGGAGGGTGTTATAACCCTAATTTGCACCATACATGCTTACCTGGCATCATGCCATCTCAGATCCCTTCTTTTCCAAAAGAGCTGCTAAACAACTCTTTAAAAAACCTCTTTTATAAGGTCCCACACGCCCTACTCCATTACTGCATGAGTGTACACGCTAGCTGACCTCAAACTGCCCGCGTGGACCGACAGAAGCACGAAAAAAGGAAAGTTGATGGAACACACAGCTTTGGGTGAGTTAACTGAAACTCTCGGCCATGCATGGCCGAGGGTTCATTCAAATACCTAGCTTCTTCTAGCATATAAAAGAAGGGTTAGGGGTCCCAATTGGAAGAAGGAGAAATAGAGTAAAGAAACTCTACCCAATTGCATATTCCCATTGTCCCAACCCTTTAGCCATCCTTGTGCAAGAAGAGATACAAAGCAAAGAAGTTGGAGGACATTTGAAGAAGAGCCCAAGATCAGGATTCGCGGAGCAGTGGCTAGTCTCAACATTGTAAGTTGATTCATTAAAGTTAATAATAAATAAATGCTTTTCCCGTCCCACTATATGAGTTCTTCATAGTTCAGTAAATATATGTTTGAATCTCTGACCCATTAGTCTATAGGTAAAATGCATGTGTAGTTTGTTGTTTGTTTTGTACGCAGGTCAATCTTGAGAGGATAGCTGCCAACAAGTGATCAAGTGTGAAGGGGGATTGACATCGAACATCCGGAACTAGGTATGTTGGTCTAACCATGTGTTTGTTGGAAAGGAATGGGGTTTAAGTGTGGGGACGAAGGTAGAGAGTAGATTTCTTTTGGTCATATCTGCATGCATAAGATAACCCTATTTGCTAGTCCATAAGGGGATTTCCCTCACAACAGAATTGGCGACCATACTGGGGAAGTCTCTAGGGTTCCTGGAATTTTATTTTTTGGGTAGTTTTAAAAGACTGGTTTTCTTACCTATTTTTTTAGTCTCTATAAAGTCTGGGCTAGTAGAGAGTCTGGTTTCCCATACCAGTTGTCTCTGTTATTTGCTTGACTATGTTTTTTCGAGACCCACAGAAGTACACGTGCCCTGCATAAGGTCTGCACGCGTGTACCCGTGCCCTACTCTCTTACAGCCCGCGTGTGAACGCTAGCTGAAGAAGTAGTAGCGTGTAGATTCCAGAAATTTTTTGAGGTAGTCATCCTCTTCCCTGTTATAATCAATAAATTTCAGGGGTTTTCTGGAACTCTGTCTAAGTCTTGGTTGTTTGCAATCTTATCTCAGATTGGTTTGTTTTATGAATTTTTTCCTTTCATTGTTTGCTTTTTTCTGTTAAAAAGAGTGTCTAAGCCTTCAAGGGATCCTGGTTCTCAATATCAGTGGTCTCTTCCTGGTTTGGATTGTCTGTGTTTATTTTGTTTTAGAGTTTTAGAGATACACGCGGCCTGTATAAGGCCAACACGTGTGTACACACCCTCTGGCTTTACTCAGCTCGCGTGCACACGCTTGCTGTTGGATTGTCAGTAGTGTGCTTGTGCAGGATAGTTTTTGTTGAGGGTAAGGCAGTCATCATTTCCCTTGATGAGAGTTATACCTCTCAAGCTTTTGAATCTCTGTCTTAGCAGTCAGTAGCTTAGGATTAATCTTAGCCTTAGCTTGCTTTTTCTCATTTAAAAGTTGTCATAAAAAATATTTTTTTAGGGTTTTTAGGCAAGTGTGAGAGTCATTTTTTAAGTTGCTAGTGTGTGATTTCTTGAAGTGATTCTTTGCGATCTGCGATTAGGCTAGAATTGTTTTTCTTGGTTTTTTACTTGTTGGTATTTTTCCTTTTTGCTTTATAAACATTTAAATAAATAAAAAAAAAATCTCTTTCATTTTCTTGTTTGGTTGAAGAGTGTGATTCTACATTATTAACCATAGAAAAGTATTTTATTTCATAAGTTCTTTGCAGTTTACTTAGATCATAAGTAGCTCATAGTTGAGTGAAATTATTTTTGAGTTTGCTGTCCAAAAATATTAGAATTTTTTTTTTTTTTTTTTGAAAAGTTGTTGAAATTTTGCATTAAGTGAAAGTTTTTGTTTCCAACTTTTTATTCATTTTTACTTTCGTCTTTTACACATAATCAGTGTCACTTTCATACCCCTTGACATAAGACAAGCCATAAAATTAACGCTAAATCTAAAATTTATTAGATTTTTATGTTTGTAGGGTTAACCAACTAGTTCAGGATTAGGGCCTTGGATTAGGTTGGAAAGGAAACTCTTCAAGGCCATTACAATCAAACATTTTAGTCTGAGTTAGGAAGTGTCCAAGTCCAGTATCGTGAAAGTTATCCGGGACCCCCCTCTAACACAGGGGATAAACACGAGGTCGCGTGTGGAAAGGTAGCGGAGATAATCCCTCCAAAGTTGGACCAATCGTAGTGGAGAACACATATAGAGGGTTTGTTTTGGGATTCCGTCGATTGCATTTGCCACGGGGCTTCGTGGGTCTCGAATCCGTTCGAGGTCCTCAGTTGTCTTCCGGACCACTTTCTTTCGATACCCTTGACAGGTTTCAGGCTCGATACCCTACTCATTGTGGTCTACTCGACTTTCGACTCTACCCGCCTGGTGACTATTCACGCGCTGACAACTTAGTTGCCTATTTTTTTTTAGGGACATACATAGGTGACTGCGGGGGTATACCACGGTACCTAGGACAGACATCGAGCCACACTTTGTAGAGTATAGCTAGAGGGTTCTTCCGTTCTCGAGTTTCACTTGCACCGGTAAGTTGCTCTAGTGTTGGTTGTTGTAACTGTTCTTCCAATTAATTTAGTGTTTGCATGTCTTATCTTATAGGGACTTTTTTGGTGTGTGTTGCTTTTGAACATTTAGACTACCCTAGAGTGTCTTTGATCTTCTCACACAGTGGAGGATCACGAGATCTGTTGGTCATGAAGGCTTATTGGCCTGCCGTCGGTTACACTGGAGCCACCCCCGCCACCACTAAGGCGAAAGCTAGACCAACAAGGGTCTTTTGAAGTGACCGGGTCACAAGAAATTGTGCCCAACCAACATCCAGAGGAATCAACCATCTTAGACCTTGGAGCGCAAGCTTTTGGTTTGGTTGAAACTTTTACCACTGATCTTTCGGCTAGTGCCAGACAATGTTGCACACAAAAATGGAAACAAATGTTGTTACTCCTTTTGGGAATTCTTCAATTCCCACTACGGTTGTCACCACAAGAGAGTTTTCACCTCCTAACCCACCATCACTAGTTTGAGCCACCATGGTCTTGACCGCCTCTACATCGCACAGTGGTTCGATCCCGTCTTTGGCGGCGGCCACAACCCCTTTCACACCAAGTGCGACAGGACCTCCATTCTCATACGTGATGCCTAGTTTGGGTACAAGTCTTGTACTTTCCTACTCCACTTTACAGACTTCAGGTCTAGGGGTAGGGAGCGCTAGCACTCCTCTTCAAGGTCACATGGGGGCAACTCCTGCTCCTTTTAATTCTTTCCCTTACAGAGGAGGTCATATATCTCCATCATCCCCTTCACTCAGTGGCTCGCATCAACAATTTTCCAAGCAACCTACACACCATAGTTTATTTGGAGCGGGGAGTCAAGGATCACCTTCGCATAATATGCTGGTAGGTTCAACACTGTTTTCTTTGATCGGAACGTTTGGTAACAATGCCTTCTTGTCAGCCGCCTTCCCGACTAGGGGCAATCCCAGTTTTGGACAACCTATTCCTATGCAGGGTACTATTCCTGCATAAAGGGAAAAACTAGGAACTTCTTCTGCATCAGGGCCTTGGAATTCTTGGCAGGGATCTGTTCCCTCGTCCGGAATGCCGATCTGGGGTAATTATTTCCACAATCAATGGAACCCCGAAAAAACTACTATGCCTATCCCCATGGGACTGACATGGGGCAACCCTTCCCAAAGTCCTTCGAATGTAATGCATGCCCAACCATCTATGTCCTATTTTGGAAATCAGCCGATGATGTCTCCACATACGCAAAATCCATACGCTGGCCAGGGCCATGGTTTCTTCCAGAATCTGGGCCAGCAACCAAACTTTTCTTGACAACCTGGTGCCAGTCAAACTCCAGGCCCCTTTTCCCCAGGTTATCACCAATAACCCAAACTACCCTTCCTGGAAACTTTGCACTTGCCAGATTTGACAAGGTTGTTGAATGACCCTATCTGTCACGATCCGCGTTGGCC
>ML807062.1:114303-126612 GCA_009831015.1 Picea engelmannii | reverse complement strand
TCATACAAAAAAGGGAGGTGATTGGCCTAGATTTGATGTGTCTTATCTAAGTGTTTACTAACATTCCAAAGCTAGCACATAAAAATATTTAAAAATTATAAGTTGCTTGTCAAAATCAGAGGGGTTGTTTTCCAAAAGAACAATATCATCTATGAAATGAAGAAGATTTATAAGTCCCTACTCTCTCTGAGTATAAGGTGGTAACCACAATGAGAGTATTGTTTCAACATTTCTCCTAGTTCTTAATATAAGTTGTCATTTACCACAAAAAAAGTCATGTTTTGTGTTTATTTTTATTTTATTCAGTATTGCAGCGTATGTATTTTATACTTTATTGTTCACATATACTTACCCAATTGGAGTATAGGAATGTGATGTGCCTATGTGTGATTGTTGTACATAGCCTACCTAATGATGACATCAATATCTCTCTACCATCCTTATATGTTGAACCACCTTATTTTAGTCCCCTTAAGCTTAGCTTAGATACGTGACCTCTAGGGATTTCTAAAGCTTAGGTAGGGTCTCTTACCACCTTTCCTACCCTATCCTTTAGTCCTTGAGAACCAAATTGGTTCATTTGGGTCCTTCAAGGCACTCATTTGGGGTATTTACTTACTCCATGGGTCTAGTTTGGGTTACAAGTGCCTAATTGGGTCCATAGTTACTTAGGATGCTTCATTATGGGTCCACAATGACCCAAATCCATTTAGGTTTTATATTTACGAGGTCAAATGAGTCAAATATTCCTTAAACTTTCTTCATCTCAAGGACCTAAGTGAACCACAAATTTCATAGTTGTATCGCAATTTTGTTTTTTGGCTCATGGAATATAGACTATATTTGGGGAAAGACCCATGGTATGGTCGGATACACTCATGATATGTGGTAAAACTATGTACTTTGACTTTTTCATAGATATTTTTCTCTCCAACAGTGAGCGTAACATTCACTTATGCCTTGAGGTCACTTCCTTGCCTATCTATACCATTTAGTTTGTCTTGGATCTATCTTGAAATTTTCATATTTTCTATATTTGAAACCCTATCTTGCAGGAATGCACTCAAATTGGCATCAAAGCTTGATCTAGCTTTGTATTTCACCTTGTACAATCTTGGGCTACTTGTATTTTCCTTCTCTAGTGCTTCAATAGAGATCTCTCGATAGCTCCAACCTTACAAGCTTGTTGTTTCATCCTATGCCATATTCAAAGGATTTGTCTTCTCATACATTAGATGATTCAACCCTACAACGTCAAAAGAGGTGCCAACACAACGAAGGCAAGGGGGGTTTTCAACCCTTTTGAGGGCACTTTGGCTCACTATTCATCACTTCATTACTAAGTCATTTATGTGGTAGATATAGTGTTATTATTGAATTGTATTGGATATTTGTATAGGTCTATTTTGTAGGAAGATCAAGTTGTGTGTGTAGGTTCATTTAAGAGGTGGAACACTCTTTTATAGGATTATCACAACTCTCATATTCAATACAAGAAACACCAACACTTACAACAATGCTCATCCAAGTGACGCATTCCCATTTATCCTCGCTTTCGTTTCCAAGACTTAGTGTAATTAGCACACTAAATGAGATTTGGGAATTAACCTTAGATTATGTTAATTTCCATTATTCATTTGTTGTTACTTACTTGTTAGAAACCCTAATTAATCTACAACCCTAGGTAAACAATTAAGATTAAAACCATAATTAATTTAGTAGCCTTCATCCCTCCTATTTTCTTCCTCTCCTCCTCTCCCCTAGGGTTTCTCAATTTTCCCTAAATCAACATGGAAAATATTCTCTAGCATTCCACCTTGGGGTAGCTTGGTCTCGTCCTCATGCTACATTTTGGTAACTCCACTAGGGAGTTCCCATCAACCCTTCCCTCTCTTGAGAAAAGGCTCCCTTCTCCTCTTGTTTTTGTCCTTTCCCCTATTGATCTTGCTCATGAGGACATTTATGGTCCTTGAAGTGCCATCTTCTTTCCTTTTTATTTATCAACAAGCCCTTCCTTCCATATTCTTGATATGTGGATGGGGAGGTATCGAGCTTAGTTCAATTTTTCCTCCAAAATTTCCTAGAAAACAAGCATCCATCTCAACATCTCCATGACATATTGATACGTGCACCCAATCACAAGACAAGGTTCTCATTCCAACCTCACATCCAAATGAATATTCCATCTAAATATAAGAAATCCCACATAACAAAGACATTAAAAGATGGTGCAAGTACCATAAAGTCACTTCTCATAACACCATGGATTTTCAACAATTAACGTACAATTACACATCTTAAACCAAGACAATACCAAACCTTAGCTTAGAGAACTTGACTTGCTTGCAGATGCTGAAAATTCACATAGTTTTAATCATTACACCTAGACATATCTGTTAGACCTAATTGATCGTCATACTTATTTACCTAGTTATTGGGATGTTCCTTGTGAGAATATTATACTACCTCCTAATCCCCACTACCTCATTGATATTAATGGTCCTTGTCCCATCCATTGGGCTGGGGTAGTTTCCAAATCCCAATTTGGGTTGGCACCAAAGCCACCTGAATCTCTCCAAGATCTGACTGTTTGAGTCAACTTTCAACCCTCTCAATATCTTCCTTTGAAGCCTTATTCCATCGCTTGAACCTTGTCTAATCAAATTGTTGATATGCCCATTATAAATTTTATCCACTCTTGTCCTGAGAAGCATGACCTCCTCTACTAAGCTCTAGATGAGTTATGTCCAAAGCTTACTCCTTTGAAAGGTTGTTCTTGTTGATGATTGCAGCTTCATGAGCCATTCTCTAGGTCGTTATGCTCTGGAATGAGTTGAGATGATCTATGAGAAATCCCATGTGATGGGTGTGTCATACTCCTGAGTTGAGATGATGTGTGTGGTCTCTTGTCGTACTCCTCTGGACTGAGTTGAGATGACTTGATATTGTCTCCTGTCGGACTCTTATGGACTTAGTTGAGTCAACTTGAGATGTCTCTCCATATGGTACTCATATGGACTTAGTTGATTTGATCTGTTGAAAGTGGCATCCCTGTGGCTGAGCACAGGTGGACATGTCCCTAGTGGATGAGAACTAGAGGATGTGAGAGATCCTTGCTATATTTTCTAAGAGTAAGATTTATTGTGTAACCCTAATTATCTAAAGGGTACAAGTCATCCCCACCATGTAAAGATAATTAATATTTGGTAAAAGATTAAATTTCTTTTTAGTAGTACAAGTCGGCCCTATTGTGCCAATAGACACATCCATTTGATGAGTTGCGTATTTTATATATAAGAGAGTATATCCACATTATGGATCACTCACTCACACTTCATTGTAACATTCTCTCAAGCTACTTGTACGGTTGAAGTGTGCACTCCTCTTATGCACAAGTTTTCTAGGTCATAGAAGCACCCTCTTGTGTTCTCTAGGGTTTATGGTGTGGGGGATCTTCTCTTGACTCTATAGAAAAGGATTGTTGGGTTTTTCCCTTGATTGAGAAGGGTTTTCCCATGATAACTTCTTGTGTTCTTGTGCATGGTTATTCTTCTTCTGATCTTGGTTACTGCATCTATTGTATATTGTATTGATGCATTATTTATGGTTCAAGTTCATGCTAAATTGAAAGAAGCTACATGTGCTTGAGCTAATCAATAAAATTCAACATGGTATCATAGCAAATTTCATGAAGAGCCATTACACAAGCTATTTAGAGCTAGCCATCACCTCCCTATTGCAACTGCAAAAACGACCCCATCCATTTTCCTTGTCAAGCTAGTTTTAACACCTTCCCCTTGAACGTTAGGCCTAATTTTTGAACAAGAAAGTACGGCCTTCTCCAGCGCACCTCCTGCAACTCTCAAATAAAAAATTGAAGGAGTTTTGATTTTTGGCCCTAGGGTTTCTAGGGTTTCTGCAGATTTCGGCCTCTAAGGTTTTTGCAAGTCGTTGAAGGATTTTTTGCAGCTCACTAGGGTTCTTTTGACTTTCCAAGGATTATTGTTGGCAGTCATAAGTCCAATGAAACCTAGAGTTTCTATCCTAATCCTAGTCATCGGGTTTTCTAAAGCTAGGGTTTCTATCCTAGCCACTAGGGTTTGTGAAGAATCTACAAGCCATGATGAACATAACTTTGGTGGAAGATAGGCTTGATGGATCAAGAAACTTCATCCCATGGAAAAAAAGACTAAAAATCACTAGTGAATGACCTATTGAGTGTGATAGAAAAGACTCTACTAGAAACAACAATCGATGAAGAAAAGGTTGATTGGAAGGAAAAGGATGTCAAAGCAAGGAAGAAAATCATCTATTCAGTAAGAGATCATCTACTACCTCGCATTTCTACCTTGAAGACAAGTTATGAAATGTATGATGCGTTGAAAAATATGTTTGAGAGAAACAACACAAACAAAGCTCTTACATTGAAACACCAACTTCAAAATATGAAGATGACAAAAGATCACACCATTGCTACCTTCTTCACAAAGATCTCAGAGATCAGAGATCATCTAGGTGCCATTGGAGAAACCATAACAGACAGAGAACTTGTCATGATTACTCTCAATGCTCTTCCAAGACATTGGGAACCATTCCTTCAAAGTATCAGTGGAAGAGAAGATTTACCTGAGTTTGATTGTCTCTGGAAAAACTGCACTCAGAAGGAAACTAGACTTATAGCCAGAGGAGTGGAAGACTCCCATCATGATGACAATCAAGACCTTGATTCTCATGCAAAGAGAGGAAGAATAAATAGAAGAAGTTTCAACAAAGCATTCAAAGACAAGAAAACTTCAGCAGCGTCATGTCATGAACATTGAAAATACATTTCAAGGATTCAATGTTTCAGATGTGACAAGTATGGACACATTGTGAGAAATCCTCCTACCAGGAAGAAACGAAGACAACATGCATCCACTGCAGATGTTGATTCAGAACCACCTCATAGAGATGAAGACATAAAAGATGAAGCATTATTCTTCATTTCATCACTCTCAGGTACCATTCCTACTGATAGTGATATTTGGTTGATTGGCATTGGTGCTTCCAGACACATGACTGGATATAGATAACATCTTACATACCTTGTAGAGAAAGAGTCTCGTCTGCATGTTGTGCTTGGTGACAATGCCAGATATATTATGAAAGGAGTTGGAACTTCTTCTTTCCAACTAGATTCTGACATACCTCTTCAAATAAGTGAGGTATTGTATGTACCTGGGATGAAAAGGAACCTTGCCTCTATTTTTGCCTTAGAGGATAAAGGCTACAAGGTTACCTTCTCTAAAGGTAAATTTCTTGCATGGCATAAGAAATCACACATGGATTCTACTTGGGTGATTGGTGTTCGAGAAAATAGTTTGTACAGATTAATTGTCCGACTAGTTCAGGCCTTGTTACATGATATTATTTGCTTGAGTGAGCTATGGCATAGGATACTTGCTCATTTACATTATAGAGTCATTCCTGCTATGGGGGAGATGGTGACAGGCCTTCCAAAGATACATATCGAGCATGATGGCATTTGTAGAGGTTGTTCTCTTGGCAAGAATGTCAAGGGGTCCTTTTTTAGCAGTGACAATAGATCCAAGGGGATCTTGGACTTGATACATACAGATATTTGTGGACCCATGATTGTTGCTTCCTTGAATGGATATTTGTACGATGTGCTCTTCATCGATGATCACTCTCGGAAGACGTGGATTTACTTCTTGAAGACCAAGGATGGAGTCCTTGAGAGAATTCAAGAGTTTAAAGCTCAGGTTGAGAATCTGACCAGGAGGAAGATCAAGGTGTTGAGATCAAATAATGGAGGAGAGTACACCTCCATGGATTTCAATGATTTTTGTATTAAGTAAAGGATCAACAAGGAGTACATCATTCCTTATAACCCTCAGCGAAATGGGTTTGCGGAGAGGAAGAACAGATCCATTGTTGAGGAAACCAAAGAAATGATACATGATCATAATCTACCTATGATTCTATGGGCAGAGGCATCCATGACAGCAGTGTACATTCAGAACAAGAGTCCTCATAAGATTATGAATAATATGACTCCTGAAGAATCCTTCACCGGAGTGAAGCCCGAAGTTGGAAACTTAAGGATATTTGGGTGTCCAGTATATTTTCATGTACCCAAAGAGAAGAGAACCAAGCTAGACCCTTCAGGAAGAAAGGGTACACTTGTGGGGTACAATGAATCTTCGAAGGCATATCAAATATACATCCCTGGTCAGAGATAGATCGAAGTTAGCAGAGATGTCACCTTTGAGGAAGAGATAGACTTCTGAAGATTAAGAGAATCTCAAATTGAGATTGATAGTGAGAAGAAGGAAGAGACAGTACCTTCTCTCCTTCAGCAGTTCAGAGAGAGACAATTACAGATCCAGTTGATCAAGTTGATGTTCCCATAGACATGTAGTAGGCCAGAAGAGGCATGCATGGGCTCGACAGAATATGCAGGAGGCAGAGGGACATGCAACTCCTTGTGATACATTCTGAGAGAGAAAGAGACCACAAATATTTTCTAGCTATGTTTCAGCTATGAGCCATATCATTGATACTAAGCCTTCTTGTCATGGAGAAGCAGCAGGTCAGCAGGTTTGGCAAGATGCCATGACCGAAGAGTATCAGTCCATTATGAAGAATGATGTGTGGGATATTGTTCCAAGATCGAAAGGGAAGTATGCAGTGACTTCCAAATGGATCTATAAGATCAAACATACAGCTAATGGAAGTGCCGAGAAGTACAAAGTGAGATTTGTGGCTATAGGATTCTCTCGCGTGGAGGGAATAGATTATGAGGAGACATTTTCTCCTATTACCTGATACACTTCCATCCATACGATTATTGCTCTTACAGCGTCCATGGGTTGCAGACTACATCATATGGATGTGAAGACAGCCTTTCTCAATGGTGCGATTGAGGAAGAAGTTTACATTGAGCAGCCAGATGGATTCATGATACATGAGAAGGAGTCTCATGTGTGCAGGTTGAAGAAAGCCTTGTATGGACTAAAGCAGTCACCTCGAGCATGGTATGAAAATATTGATGGATACTTGATGATTTTGGGCTTCAATAAGAGTGTTGATGATCCAAACCAATACTATAACATTGTTGGTGACGAGTGCTTGATTTTGGTCCTATATGTTGATGACTTATTCCTCATCGATTCAGAAAGCCTTATTGTTGAATGCAAGCATGCATTGGCTTCTGAATTTGAGATGAAGGACCTTGGTATGATGCACTACTTCTTGGGACTAGAACTAAGGCAGAGGACTGATGAGATTCTCCTAAGTCGAGGGAAATACACAGTTGAGATATTGAAGAAATTCGAGATGAAAGACTGCAAATCCATGCCTACACCGATGGTGATGGATCTTAAGAAAATGAATAAAGCTTCTTTTGATTTAGGCGATATTGATCCACATATTTATAGACAATTGATTGGATCATTTATGTATCTGGTTAACACCATACCCAATATATGTTATGCAGTGAACTTACTCAGTCAGTTTATGAGTCAGTGGAGACAGACACATTGGATAGCATCGAAGCATGTATTGAGATATTTACGAGGAACAGTTGGTTATGGCCTGAGATATGCCTTCAGTGTAGACATGAGATTGCAAGGATATACTGATGCAGATTGGGCAAGGAGCGCAGTGGACCGAAAGATCACTTTCGATTGTTGTTTTACTTTGGGATATGTCATGGTTTCCTAGTGCAGTAGGAAACAAACTTTGTGGATTTGAGTACTGCATAAGCAGAGTACATTACATTATGTGTGGCAATTCGTGAAGTAATGTGGCTTCGCAAGCTCCTTGCAGACTTATTTGGACATGAGATGGATTCCATCATTATCCATTGCAATAACTAGATTTGTGTGTAGCTCTCAAAGAATCATGTGTTTCACAATAAATCGAAACACATCAAGATCAAATACCATTACATCAGATATATGGTGTAGAGGAAATAAGTACATGTGAAGTACCTTTCTACACACGAGCATGTTGCAGATGTCTTCACCAAACCGCTTGGCAGGACGAAGTTTGAGCACTTCCGTGAGAGACTTGGCCTGGTGGAGAATCCCTCCCTAGCTGAGAGGGAGTGTTGATGATTGCAGCTTCATCAGACATTCTCCAGGTCGTTCTCCTCTAGGCTAAGTTGAGATGATCTGTGAGAAATCCCATGTGATGGGTGTGTCATACTCCTATGGACTGAGTTGAGATGACGTGTGTGGTCTCTTGTCGTACTCCTTTGGACTGAGTTGAGATGACTTGAGATGGTCTCATGTTGGACTCTTATTAACTTAGTTGAGTCGACTTGAGATGGCTCTCCAGATGTTACTCCTATGGACTTAGTTGAGTTGATATGTTCATAGTGACGTCCATGTTCATGAGCACAGGTGGATGTTTCCCTAGTGGTTGAGCACTAGAGGATGTGAGAGATCCTTGCTATATTGTCTAAGAGTAAGATTTATTGTGTAACCCTAATTGTGTAAAGGGTACAAGTTGGTCCCACCTTGTAAATATAATTAATATTTGGTAAAATATTAATTGTATTTTTTAGTAGTACAAGTCGGCCCTATTGTGCCAATAGACACATCTATTGATGAGTTAGGTATTGTATGTATAAAAGACTATATTCCCATTGTGTATCACTCACTCACACTTCATTGTAACATTCTCTCAAGCTACTTGTATGGTTTAAGTGTGCACTACTCTTATGTGCAAGTTTTCTAGGTCATACAAGCACCCTCTTATGTGCTCTACGGTTTATGGTGTGGGGGATCTTCTCTTGACTCTATAGCAAAGGATTGTTGGTTTTTTCCCTTGATTGTGAAGGGTTTTCCTAGGATAACTTCTTGTGTTCTTGTGCATGGTTATTCTTCTTTTGATTTTGGTTACTACAGTTATTTTATATTGTATTGTTGCATTGTTTATGGTTCAAGTTCATGCTAAATTGAAAGAAACTACATGTTCTTGATCTAATCATTAAAATTCAACAGTTCTCTTTCTCTTTTAACCTCTCTAATCTCCCCCTAATGTTTACCAAAAGATGAGAAGTGCCTCCTCTTTTTCATTGAGATCCATCATCGAGACAGCTTTACCAAATGAGTGATTGTCAATCTTGGATTCACCCTTAACCTAATACTCACTTCCATTTCTTGTGCCTTATGCCTCTTGGACCTATGTCTATTTAAATAAAGTTATAGAAGATTCAACAATTTAATACGAAGCCCACTAGTGAAATTCACTTTGCATTGATCCCTTGGCCTAAAATATTTCAATGTAGTTTTCCATTCTCAATGTCAAGGTTGAGTTTAACCTCCTTCGATGACCTTGGTTGGATGCACCTTCTTGGGTGAACTCTTGTTACTCCATGAAGGGAAGACCTATGTAGTCAAGCAGAATTCAACACCATTCTCCTTGGTGTGAATGTCTACCTCGCAGGGTCAACCCTTGATTTCATATGTGTATTTCTCTACACATTCCTATTACATGAAGGTTAAACCCTTTGAATCCAAACATCCTCCTCCTCGTTCTCTTCCTCCCTCACCTTGCTCCTTGGGACTCTTCATCAAGAAGATTTTCAATTATTTAAATTTAAAGCTCCCTTATATTGACTTTAGTCCAAAATTCCTTATCAAGTATAAATATGATATATATTTCTCCATACATTAGAGCACACTCCCATATCCTTAGCCTTAATCTCTCGCATAGGTCATTTAGAGCTTGGTCTCCTAAGTCCACTAGTTAAAATTTGACTAATTTTGACCAAGTGAGCCATGCAATGTGCATGCTCTCTATCCCTAGGGATAAAACTACTGTATTTAGCTAGTGTTGACCCAAAAATATGCTTTGGGCTCAACATGGTGTTTAACACCTTCATTTCTCCACAAGTTAGCCATAGGGTTGCTCCTAGCAGCCCTTTGTGTTATGGTTCCAGTCGAAGATAGTGGAGGGGGTCATAGTTTCTATGGCATTTGCAAATGAAAGAGTATCAGTTGGATTTTATCTAAGTATGTAAAGACTTATCAAGCAATAGAGAGTATCAGGTAACAAGGTTAAGTTAGTTGGCGACAGTCCAGGTCAGTTCAAGGTTGTTGCATTCAATTGGGTCAATGCTTCCACGATCAGTTGAGGGATAGTAAGGTCCAATGGATATAAAAGTCATGGTTTTCCTTACCCTAATATCACCTATTGGGAAGCAGTATAACAACCATGATCATCACTATGTCCATCATCATCTTAAACGGTACCCAAGCGGGCTCATCCCGGCCTTGCTCGGCTTGTCATGGGACCATTTTCTTTTCCCCTCAGGGGAGGCCTTTCCGGTGCAATTTTTGAGTTATAAAACCATCCCACACCGTAATGCCTCATTTCAAGGTTGTTCAGTTCATATTTGATGAGCTAGGCATGCAGCTTGTGAAAATTTTATCGTTGGCCCCTTTCGCCTGTCACTAGGCGGGTCCCGTAGGGACGGAGTCCTTTTGCAGAGCATAAAATGAGTTATGGTCACATTTTTGGAAATTAAAAAAATATATATTGTAGGGATCAGGAAAATATTTCCAACGGGATATCATGATCCTAATTCCAATTTTGTATGACCCCCCTACGGAGGACGCAAAGTTTGCATCACCCGAATGGCCAAAACCAACAGTTGTGACTTCCTGGTCTGATTATGTTCAGATTTATGTTTTAAAGGGAAAATAAAACCTAAGTATGGTGTAGGGAAGTTCAAGACCTTTCCAATGGTATATCTCGTACTTGGTTTCGACCCCCGGTTGGTGAGAACAAGCCTTCGCAAGTTTATGACCATTTTTGGACACCGAATTGGTTACAGTGGTTCGGAGTTAAAAAAATGTTGTTAAGGGATTTTAAATCATAGGTTCAGAAATATCATGTTGTATTGGACTTGGATACCTTTCCAATGGATCCTAATTTTCATCATTCTGACCTTGGATGGCTTGGTTAGAGTTTGAATAAGTTTGTCAACTATTTTGGGCAAAGGGGGGCAACCAGCTCGCGTAGCGGGGTTTCATGATAGTTAAAACAACCATTAATGGCCCAAACACACAAATCTATGGCCATTTTTTCAAATTACTCATCGATACCTTTCTCAAGGTACTTCATTTGCCTCGATTGGATATCGTATTGCGATATGGCGCCTTTTGCAAGATTGGGTGTCATGTGGGCCCACCAGCAAGTCAAGGCCATTAAGTAGTAACTTTTACGGGCCAAAATTGAGGGGTGAGGTGGCATCATTTTAGAGTGGTGACCACATATTCTTGATGGGATCATCAGTAATTTTCCAACGATGTGCTCTGCGTCCAATTCGGACACGGTCTCATCTGGCAACATTTTTTGGCTAAGTCAACAGAGTCATGCTCAAAATTCAAAGTCAAAGTCAAACTTTGACAAGGCACAATTTTCAAGGGAAATATTAAAAAAATGGAAAATAATAAAAAAAAAAAATCAAAAAATGGGAAAATCAAGGAAGTGACACGCAGCCTCCCTCGTGCAAAAATTAGAAATTAAATTTTTGAAAAATAAAAAATACAAACCCCTCCCTCTCCCCTCTCTCAAGTCATTTTGGCATTTTGGCCAAGGGGAGAAGTGGCTCTGCAAAATGTCTTCAATCGAAAATAAGGGGTTCCAGACAGTAGGTTTAGGGTCTCCATGACAGGACAAGCCATACTCCATCCCCAAGCATAGAGTATAGGTAATCCCCCATCAATCCCAATTCAAAAAAATATTGTTGGGTTCTCCAAACGAATGGTGACTCTGTTGCTTTCTTCCTGAAAATGACAAGTTTTTTCCTCTTTCATGGCTCTTGGTTTTGTTTTTCCAATGGCATTAGTTTTGGCTCATATTTGAAATAGGTTGTTGGTTCATGTTTGGTTGTTGGTTTGCAAGATTCATTATTTTCCTGCGCAAAAAATTCAAAGGGGAGGGGATTTGAACCCCCCTTGGGCACCAGGTCCAAGTCTCCAGGCTCCTTTAGAGAATTAATTTTCTGAGTTGCATGGCCATTTGCAGGCCCTAAGTTTTGAACCCCAACCCCCTCCCTTTTTCTCCACTGAAAATGCCCAGAAACTTCCAAAAATAAATCAAAAAAGGAGGGGAGGGAGTTTGAACCCAAGACCTCCCATCCCTTTTCCTAAAGTTAAAAACCCACTTGAAATAAAAAAAATCATTTTTTGAATTTTTGTGGTTGGCTACCTGTCCACCACTAGGGCACAACCACACACCAATTATCTCCTCCCATACCTCCCCTCTCACATGTAGAATTCCTCCCCCCCC
>ML807062.1:46823-112249 GCA_009831015.1 Picea engelmannii | reverse complement strand
TGGGACATCCATCTTAATGGGTTGTTATTTATCTTTTATGTGTAAATTTATGTTGCATTTATTTCAGTTTTTTCATATATAATCACTAAAAATTCATTGTTTTCCTGCAACGATATAATCCAGTCACCTACTATGATTCTCCTAAGCAATTGGGGACCATCTAAATACATGTTTGAGGCAAAGGGGCCAACAGGACAGTGAAGAAAAAAAATCAAATATGATCGGTAAATCCACCCAATCACTCTCATTTTCACCTTAAATTCACTTGCACTCATTCAAAAAACTTTGCACATGTACCCATGTCGATATGCTTTGCTTGTGTAGATAGTTTGAGTAGTTTGCTTATAAATTTATGTTTGTAAAATTTGAAAAAGTGGCTAAGTATGGAATAGGGAAACGGTCGGTCGGACTCGTTTTCGCCAATATATTGAAATTTGTAATAGATATCACATTACCTGGTAAGATCTTTTATGCATGTATATGGCGGAATTCCGGGTGTTGTTTGTAGGTTGTGGAACAATGTAAGGGAAATCTTCAACCCATCTGTTCGAGAACCCGCAAGTGAAAAAGTCGGTAGGTATGGAATATGGAAATGGTCGATGGAATTTGTTTTCGCTAATATATTGATATTTGTAATAGATATCCCACTACCTGGCAGGATATTTTTTACATGTTTCTAGACAAGTTATGTAGGGACAGTTATTATGATGGTTTCCTGGAGGCATGGTGAGTTGTTAGTATTAAACCTCAGTTATTGCATACTTGGAAAGAAGTGCGAAGGTGGCGGGCACCGGAAACAGTGATTAGGAATTGGATATTTCGTGAACCCGCCAACCCGACAATCCATGAAACAGATTCTACACTTATATATGGAAAGTGTAGAATCCGCTTTCCATACTTGGGGGGCTTCAAAATGGCGTGACAATAGTTCCACAGGAGATGTGAGGACCCGACGGTCAAATTGTAGGTCTAGGAACTTTTGAGTAGAAAATGTGTAACACGGAAGAGGGTATGATGTGAGAGTCGGGCAGTAAATTTGTATATCGTGGAAATCAGGGTGTTGTTTGCAGGTCACGAAACAATGGAAGTGCAATCTAGAGCTCGCTTACCCGGGAATACGCGATCGGAAAAGTGGGTAGGTATGGAATGGGGAAGCGTTCGGTCGGAGTCGTGATATAAAAGAATGAGTGCAAATGTGAACCCATGAGTCCACCAACCCGCATAGCTAGACATTTTCGAAAAATTGATGAAGTAACGAGAAAGAGAAAGTACAGGGGAAAGAGAAACGGGAATTTGGTTAAGTATAGAAGAGGGAAAAGAAGGGATAATATATTCAAATATGTAATAGATATTCCATTTCCTAGCAAGATATTTTCTGCATGTTTCTGGAGAAGTTATATAATTATTGCATATACTTGGAAATAAGTGTGAAGGTGGTGGGCACAACAAACAATGACTCAAAATTGGAAATTTCCTGAACCCGCCAACCTGACGATCCATGAAAGAGATTCCAAGAAATGGACAAGTGTGGAAAGAAGTCGAGCGGGCTTCAAAATAGGGTGACAAGGGTTTCCGAGGAGTTGTGAGGCCCCGACAGTCAAATTGCATGTATCGGAACTTTTGAGTGCAAAATGTGTAACATGGAAGAGTGGATGATGTGGGAGTCTGGAAGTCAATTTGTATATCACGGAAGTCAGGGTGTTGTTTGCAGGTCAAGGAACAATGGAAGTGTAGTCCGCCTGTCTGGGAAGCCGCAAGAAAAAAATTCGGTAAGTATGGAATAGGGAAACGGTCGGTGAGACTCCTTTTGCTAATATATTGATATTTGTAATAGATATCCCATTAGCTGGCAGGATATTTTCTGCATGTTTCTGAACAAGTTGTATAGGGACAATTAATATGACTGTCTCCTAGTGACATGGTGAGATGTTAGAATTAAACCTCAGTTATTGCATACTTGGAAAGAAGTGCGAAGGTGGCGGGCACAGGAAACAACGATTAGGAATTGGAGATTTTGTGAACCCGCCAACCCGACAATCTGCGAAAGAGATTCTAGGAAATGGCCAACTATGGAAAGTGGACATAGGGGCTTGAAAATGGGGTGACAATAGTTCCCCAAGAGACATGAGGACCCGAAGGTCAAATTTCAGGTCTCGAAAATTTTGAGCGCAAATTGTGTATCACGGAAGAGGGTATGATGTGGGAGTCCGGTAATAAATTTGTATATCACAGAATTTTCGGTGTTGTTTGCAGGTCACGGAAAAATGGAAGTGCAATCTAGAGCTCGCCTGCCCAGGAATCCATGATCTAAAAAGTGGCTAGGTATGGAATGGGAAGTGGTTGTTCGGAGTCGTGATATAAAAGCACGAGTGAAAAATGTGAACCCGTGAGTCTGCCAATCCACGTAGTTAGACATTTTCAGAAAAACGACCAAGTAACCAAAAAGAGAATGTAGAGGGGGAAAAGAAATGGGAATTTGGTTAAGTATAGAAGAGGGAAAAGAAGGGCTAATATATTCAAATATGTAATAGATATTCCATTTTGTGGCAAGATATTTTATGTATGTTTCTAGAGAATTTGTATACTTATTACATATACTTGGAAAGAAGTCTGAAGGTGGCAGGCACAGGAAACAACGACTAGGAATTAGAAATTTCCTAAACCCACCAACCCGACGATCCACGAAAGAGATTCCAATAAATGGCCAAGTGTGGAAAGCGATCAGACGGGCTTGAAAATAGGGTGACAAGGGTTCACAAGGAGATGTGAGGCCCCGACAGCCAAATTGTATGTATTGGAACATTTGAGTGAAAAATGTGTAACACAGAAGAGGGGATGATGTGGGAGTCCGGAAGAAAATTTGCATATTGCAGAAGCCGAAGTGATGTTTGCAGGTCAGGGAATAATGGAAGTGCAATTTAGAGACCGTCTGGGCGAGAACCCGCGATTGAAAAAGTGGCTAGGTATGGAAAGGGGAAGCACTCGGTCGGAATAGTGATATAAAAGCATGAATAAAAATGTGAACCCGTGAATCTGCCAACCCACGCAACAAGACATTTTCGGAAAAAAAAATGGCTAAGTAACCAGAAAGAGAAACTACATGGGAAAAAGAAAGGGGAATTTGGTTAAGTATAGAAGAGGGAAAATAAGGGGATAAAAGAGTGGGAAAATAGAAAAGTGGAGGGCAATTTTCATAAGCATGAATTGGTCTCAAACAAGCCCCATTGTTGCAAAACCATCATTTCCTAGTCCAATATTTTATCCACTTACTCATTTTATATTGTGCTTGTACCATTAAAAAGGGTGTGAGTAAATGCTTTGTTGAAGATTAGCTTTTATTGCAACTTGTGGGAGTAATTGTGTTCTTGATACATTCTTCCATGACTTTGACATATTAACTTAAGTATTAAACTTCTTGCATGATGGGTTGTTAGCATTAAAGCTTGATAATTGCATGTCTAGAAACAACAATGACGATCTTGAATTTTAATATTGTAGTTGTTTTCATAGTCCCATTTGACTACGGCCACCATAGATCAATTTTTTTTGTTTTATTCGCGAAAGAAATTTGGTAATTTCATTAATAAAGTAAAAAGTGCTCAAATAGAGGCCACAGGATTGACAACTAATAAAATGTTCCCTTTTGGAGTAAAGGAATCTAGGAAGCGAAAGGGAAATAAGAACTTGTTTGCTTAGCAAGGCTGAGATGAAAACAAAATTTCTAGGGCGAGGCCCCGACTGTCGCATCGTGATTTAGTCTTTCTATGTTCTATCTGCATTATGAATAGAATTGAATGTTGGTTTGAAACTGTCTAAAATTCATTTTTGTTTCCATAGAAACCTGATGGGATTGACACAATGCATAGTCATATAATTGTTAAATGCTCCATATTAGATCCAATTACTTGAGCCAATACAATATTCAAGAACTACGAGACTATCGAACCATGCTAATGAGAAGGGGTGTTAAACTCAGCAAAGAAGCAGCAACCAAGATTCCAAGGCAAATTGTTTAATAGTAAATCCATAAAAAAAAATATTGGGCAGTGTATATCTATCCATAGAAATTGGATTGAGTTCCTTACACCAAAACATTGAACATATTTGTCATAAGTACAGGTACAGGATCTACAAAAAGAAACATGCATACAATTTTGTGTTGTTCCTCTAGTGGGACAACATGCAGGAGCCATCGAGATACTCTTCAAAATGCATACAAAACTCATTACCATGTTTTTTTTTAGGAAGTCCTTGTAGTCTTCTCCTCGGAAGGTCAATGTTCACTGCTGCAATCTCAATATCTTGTGGAAGACCTAAGGCGATAAAGAAACAAGAGAGTGGTTCTGCAGTGGAATAATTCTTTGGCTTGAAGCAGGTGAACAACTCTCCTACTCCTGACGTTGGTGACCTCGAGACATTGCAAGGCACCACTGAATTGTACAAATAACAGGGAAAAGGCCCTGGCGAGAAGATTTTCTAATCCGCAGTCGTGACTGCGAAGAGCACGACATCCCGCAGCATCGCTCCAACGAATCACCCCAACAAGAAAGCAACCCAAATTTTTTCAAACGTAGGAGGACATAAGAATCCATCCTCGTGGTAAAATTGATAGTTCTCACAAGCTTCCCATGAGGAAGAAGACGAAAAACATTGTAGGGAAAGTGGAAGATCCCGAAACTGAAAGTCGGCACACACCAAGAGACCACCTCCTCACAGTCGAAGACTTAAGGGACACAGCTTGCACGAGCAATTTGAGACATCAAATTAATTCGTTCTGGGTGGGAGGGGACCAAGAGACCCCCTCCCTAGAGGCAAAAACTTCAGGGACACAGGTTGCACGAGCAATTCCAAAGGCCCAAATTATTCCATTCTAGGCGGAAGGAGATGAGTACTAGGAATATGCCTTCTACCAGTGGGACTTCTAGTCCTCATCCCCTAAGATGTTAATTGTATATCCAAAGAACAGGAAAGTGATCCCGCAATTGAATAATTATTTGTCTTGAAATATATCTATGGGAGAATTAAGAGACCATTTCCTTACAATGAAAGACTTTCGCCCAGAACAAACTAATTTGGACCTCTAGAATTCCTAGTCTCGAGCTGCAAAATGACTATTGCATTCAGCATCGGTTTCTTTTCTTAAACCCCTTTTTTTGGTCTTGTCAGGGATGTCATCGTCGATCTAGGAAGTGTCCCCTCGTTATGGTTGATTTAAATTTGGGTGCAGGAGTGGGAACATCGTTTGCATTTCCATCATCCATTACCGTATCATCATCCATTGAATCATCTTATTCCATATCGAAATCGACCGCATCAACTTCTACGCCAGCCATCAATGCAAGCGAGCAGGCTGTTTGAGCAGGTGAGGTTGCCTTTGAATTATTTGTCTTGAAATATATCTCTCGGTGCACCAAGGTACCATCTCCTTTTTTTCTCCTGGGCGGAGGGAGATGAGTAGTAAGAATATGCCCTGGAGTACTGGAACTTTTGGTCATCATGCCCGAAGGTGTTTACTGTATCTGGACAAAATTGTTGTCGAACTGCTGCCATAAGTTAACGAGAATTTTCCGTTTGCTCCACATGATTTCTAAAATGAACATTCGGAACGGACAATATAACCCTCTGCAAATCTTGGTTTAATGCGTATCAATGGAAGATATCCTCGAGCCTTTCACTAATCAATGACAATCTCCATAGTTCGTGTGTAATGAGTTGTTACCATTAAAGCTTATTAATTGCATATTTAGAAAAAAGTTCGAAGGTGGCAGTGACAAAGAGCGATTAAGTATTAGAGATTTTGTGAAGGCACCAACTGGACGACACGCAAAATAGATTGCATGATGCTTGAAATGAACACTTGGAAAGGATAACACAACCCTCTGCAAATCTTGGTTTAATTTGTATTAATGACAAATCTGCTCCAGTCTTTCGAACATTAATGACAATATTAACGGTTCATGCATGATGGGATATTAGCATTAAAGATTAATAATTGTGTATCTAGAAAGAAGTGCAAAGGTGGTGGGGATGGCAAAGAGTGATTAAGCATTGCACATTTCGTCGACCCGCCAACCCGCAAAAGAGATTCCAAGAAATGGCCAAGTATGGAAAGTGGTCGATCGGGCTTCAAAATAGGGTCACAAGTTATACTCGGGAGACGTGAGGGGTCAATGGTCAAATTGTATGTCTCCGAAATTTTAACTGCAAAATGTGTAACATGGAACAGGGCACAATGATGGATTTCGACAATCAATTTGTATATCGTGTAATTTTGGGTGTTTTTTGAAGGTAGCGGAACAATGGAAGCACAATGTTGAGCAAGCTTGGGCAGGAACCAGCAATGGAAATAGTGGCCAAGTATGCAATGGGTAAGCAGTTGGTCAAACTCGTGATATAAAATCATGAGACATACTTGGAACAGGGAATATTGACGGGCTTGAAAACAAGGCCACAAGTTCTACTCAGGATATGTGAGTGCTTGATGGTCAAATTGTATATATCTGAACTTTTGATTGCAAAATTTGTAACATGGAACAGGGGACAATGATAGGCTTCGACGGTCAATTTGTATATTGTGGAACTTCAGGTGTTGTATATAAAAGCATGAGACATTCGGAAAAATGACACATTCAGAAAAACGACTAAGTAACCAGAAAGGGAAAGTAAACGAGAAAAAGAAAAGGGAATTAGGTTGTCAATTTGTAGATCAGGGAAGTCCAGGTGCTATTTGCAGGCGGTGAAACAATGCAAACCCAATCTTGAGCCCGCCTACCCTGGAACCCGTGATCCAAAAATTTTTTTGAATATGAAACATGGACGCGGTCAGTGGGACTCGTGAAATCCGCCAAAAAGTATCAGTGGAAATCTGAAGACGTGAATCCGCCAACCCCCACACCTAGACATTTTCCAAAAAATGACAAAGTATCCAGAAAGGGAAAGCAAAGGGCAAAAAGAAAGGGGATGGCAAATTTCGGAAGCGGGAATTGGTGTAAGAAATCCCCATTGATGGTCTTAACAGTAACTATGAAGTGCATTAAAAAGGTGAATAGACTCTTCAATCAAGGAATAGATAAAGCAAGCCATGTTTATAGTTTCCAAGATGTGTTTGCATAAGAGAAGCATCGAAAAGCCACAAGAAAATCAGTTTTGGGATGTTTAAGTAAAATTATTGTAATGTCAACTTCACCATAAGTATAACAACAACGAATTTTAATTTCAATTTTATGTGGTTGATATGATAATTTCATTGGACTTCACATAGTATATATCTTTTTATTTCAAAATATTCATCGAGATGAATTTTACTAAGTTCATCGATCAAGGAAAATTGTTAAAACAAGCCACATACTACATTTGCGTCAGAGAGATTATATTAAAAGGCAAAGCAGGTCATGTATATTATGTATCATTAATTTTCTAGAATGAAGCATACAACCAGGAGCCAAGTAAACACCAAAAATATTGAAAGTCGAGGCACAAGGCAACGTATCAACACAAAAGGCGCCCAGTGAGATCCCACAAGGGTCCATAGAGCAGTAGGCTTCGAACTATGCATCAAACAATTTGATATATAAAAAAAAACACACATGGCATTGGTTTTCTCTTACATCTGGTATATGTTCCCATGAGAAAATATTGGGGCCATGAGATATGAACAAAATTATGCCAAACACAAGACAACACAAAACCAGCGGAACTTTTCCATTGTATCCCAGCTATAACCAAACCCCCAAATGAGGAACAAGAAACTTTTTTATTACTATTTTAACATGAACCAAGATCACTATGGACATTTTCTTCTGACAGTGCCATGTTCTATCACTACTAGTTTTAACAATGCCAAATTTCCAATATTATTGGAAATGCGTGATGGTTCTGCCCAGAGGAGCAAGCCATTTCAACGGTTCAAAGGATGGGACTGAATTATTCATAGTTGGATACTTTGTATGGGGTTTGTCCTCATGCTTCCCATTTCTAGACTGAACAATCTTATGCACTTGTACATCAGCAATAAATGCACCTGCCTGTATGAATTCCAATGCCTAAACTCCCCAATCTCTATAGGGATTTCTGAAGATTTCAAGCTCATGCTTCAATCCATGTTGAGACCCTTTTCTTCAATTAGGGAATCAAGAAAATGCAGATATCATACCATAAATGTATAGTTGGAGATCATCTTCTTTTTTATTTGGCTACCCAAAAAATGCAGAAATCCTTCCATGGTTATATAGTTGGAACACATTTTTTCAATTTGGGCACCCAAAAAGGTGTAAACTCCTCCAACAAATTTACATCTAGCCACCATTTTTTGTCATTTGGACACCCCAACAAATATGCAAAATTCTTATTGGGAGACGCAAAAAAACATCAAAATAACAATAACGATTTGATTTGTAGTTAGATTCTCCTTGTCTTTTCAAATGCAGAAAAAGAGACAAAATCTCTAGAAAGAAAATTTTATAGCCATAGATGTAAACTCCAAAGAGCTTGAGTTCGACGAACATTCATTTGGGTATTGAAGAAAAATTACATACACACATGAGATTTTTTGTTTCCTTCCAAAGCTTGATATGATTTTTGATTTTTTTTTTTTTTTTTTTTTTACCAGTTGATATGCAGTATTGCATTGTCCTCATTTAAGGTAAATTTGCTATGTATCTGAAAGTCGTGTAGCATGTAGACGTTTGCCTTTTTCTGTAGGTAAACTTCATATGAAAATTCTGCTAACCCAGGAAGCACATATTGTAACAGAGGTTGTCTAATTGTACAATGTACGATTGTGTTGCCCATGGTTTGGATGGCAGCATTGAGGAAATGTCTATATATGTAAGGGCATTTTTAACTGCATCGTAGACAATCAATTGTATCATCATTTATGAAAGCATAGGAAGAAGAAGCAAAGTTGCATTTGGCACATACAGGCTCGAAGGGGGTCGAGTATGCATTCGTTGCAACCAAAACACCCTCAACCTGGGCACGTGAGCATAGCAGTTAATATATTGAACAATATAATATACAACTGAACAACAACAAAAAAAGAAAAACTGTAGAAAATTGGTGAAGGCAATTTGTATCAGCAAAGTGAGGATGAAATTGTAGATGTATACGCACAACAGTTGTAGAGCTAGTTGGTTTCTTGAGATCCTGTACTATGTCTATTCGCAATTATGTTACAAATGTTGCTTGGGTTGTGTGAAAGATCCTTTCTTTAACATCTCTTTTCTTTGTTATATTTTTTAAGATCATAAGTGGAAATTTCCCTTTATGCAATTGTTGTTCCATTGAGGAAAACAAATTTGAATAGGTTTCGAACAATTGCAGTTGCAACATGGAGCAGTGCAATAGTTGTGTAACATAATCGAGATACATGGGCATGTGAAAGTAAAGGACAAAACTGGATATGGAGAACGGTACCATTTCCTTGTCGTTGTCTAACTCTCCATCTTTTATATGGAGAATGTGTTGTGAGCCAAGTTTTCTCACGAGTGTGACAGTTGCACCAATGGTTTCGATTGGGTAAGTGTCGTTGCTCTGTGCAAGTTGGTTGATTGTTGTGTCCGAGACGAAACAATATTCTGAACAGATCGCGAGAATTTTTTCCACAATACTTGTTTTGTTGAGCGATATAATCTGATCACAATCACCACGGTCATATACTGTTTTGGGCAATATATTAAAATTTGTAATGGATATCCCATTACCTGGAAATATATTTTTTGCATGTTTCTGGACAAGTTGTGTGGGAATAGTCAGTGTGCCTATCATCAGGGCTTCGTTGTCTTTCATGTCAACATGCATAATGGATATAGTTTTGTTTTCCCAGTCCAAGTAGGTGTTATAGACGACCATTATGTCCCCGACGAACACTTGTCCAGTTTGGCGGTTGTTCAAGCCCTCTATTGATAGTATTTTGGGTGTTATAAGTTTAGACCTGGTGACATTTTTTGAACAGGAAAAGTAATGTGAATGGTAACTTCTGCATTATCTTTTTGTTTTTTTTTTTCCTGGCATAAATGTACAAGTAGAAACACAACTTGGATGAAGTATGGAGCCAGAGTTTTGCAACCAAACCTCTTAGTCTGTGAAACTTGCACTATGTTAGGCATCTCACTTGCACTCGTTGATACTTCTTGTGAACTGCAAAGTATGTGTTGCACATGACATCAACATATTTATCATGGCATAAATGAATAAATAGTTGGGGATATTTGTTTGGAAAACATATGAGGAACACAATGTATGAATCTTTACCTTTGGCCTTGTCAGACTATTGATGTTTGCGATGATTCACTGCTCATGGCCATGTCACTAGTCCAAAAATTTTTGATGCAAGCATGTGTAGATGAACATCAGAAGGAATAAATAAGCATATGCATTATATATTATCCATAAGTGTTCTGAATGTCACATACAGGGTCAAAGGAGATGGAATACGAAATAGGGTGTCAAGGGATACTCAGGAAACATGGGGACCCGACGGTCAAATTGTATGCCTCGTATTTTTTTACTGCAAAAATGTGTAATAGGGAATAGGGCATGATGGGGGGGTGTAGTGGCCAATCTGTTTATTGCGGAACCTCTGAAGCTAGAGGCACAATCTTGAACCTGCCAGCCTAGGAACCCGTGATCGAAAAAGTGGCTAAGTATGGAATGAGGAAACCGTCGGTCGGAGTCATGATATAGAAGCATGAGTATAAATGTGAACTCGTCAGTCCACCAACCCGTGCACCTAGAAATTTTCAGAAAGACGACTAAGAAAAGAAACCAGAAAGCGAAAGTAGACGAGAAAAACGAAGGGGAATTCGATTAAGTATAGAAGAGGGAAAAGAAAGGGATAATAGAAAGTGGGAAAATTAGAAATGGGGAGGGCAATGTTTGGAATTGGGAAGTCTCAACAAAGGCCCATTGTTTCCAAATCATCATATTCTAGTCCAATATTATATACACCCACCCGTTTTGTGTGTTCGATTTACTAGCATAGTTGGTATGCCTTTTCGAAGATTGTACTTCAGCCCCCTCTGTTGTGGCATACAAGAATTCATCTTCCTATCCAGCTAATCTATTTCTTTCAATGTAGCAACGTCGAACATACAGTGGACATGAAGGTAAGTTAGTATGCAGAAAGACGTCTAAAATAAAGAAATACAGTGCTATTTATTTCAATGTAACATCAAAGAGAATACAATTCACATGAGGATAAGTTACTATGTAGAAAGATACGTAGTATATACATACAGTAAATTAGGTGCAAAGCAGTAGAACAATCAAAACAAATATACAGACAATAAATGAAATATTAAACACTGGAATATGAAATAAGAGTAGAAGCATGCACCTTTGCATATCCTCTTCTACATTTACGCCAAAGAGTCCATCGTCTTCTCCAGCTAATCTGTTTGTTTAAATGTAGCAATGCAGAAAAATACAATGGACATGAAGGAAGTTGCTATGCAGGAAGACATGTAAAAAAATAAATAGAGTTCGATTTATTTCAATGTAGCGGCACAAAAAATACAAAGGACATGAAGATAAGTTATTATGTAGGAAGATACACAATATCTACATACAATAAATTAGGGGAACACATATACAGACAATAAATGAAATACAGAACAATGGAATATGAAATAGCAGTACAAGAATGTACCTTTGTATCTCTTGTTCTACACTTGCAGTAAAGACTCCTTCATTTTCTCCAGCTATTCTATTTGTTTCAATGTGGGAACGCAAAAAATACAATGAACATGAATGGAAGATGGTATGCAGGGGAGAACAAGTAATATGTACATACAGTAAATGAGAATCAAGGAATAGAATAAAAGATAGTTAGAAACATGAACCTTTGCTTTTCTTCATCCATGGTTGTAATTATATAGAGTTTTTCCTACCCAAAATATATTACAAGCCAGAAAATATTAAGAAAGTGCATGGCCATAGCCGAATGATTTTGGGTTTGTGCAGCAAAGTATCCAGATATGCTTTGAGACATGGAAATATAATTTTGCAATATTTCTGATGTACATCTCATATTTCAAGTACAAGACAAATTGTATCGTGGTCAGACCAATCTGTGTATAGGATAAAGAGGTTGTATTGTGATATGGGCACATTTCACCATATATGGTTAATAAGGGTGTTTTGCACATGTTTTATCTGAACAAAAAGACAGTGGACATTGTAATTGCACATGCAGTTGTCCAATTATTTGTTATGGCACTANAGGATAAAGAGGTTGTATTGTGATATGGGCACATTTCACCATATATGGTTAATAAGGGTGTTTTGCACATGTTTTATCTGAACAAAAAGACAGTGGACATTGTAATTGCACATGCAGTTGTCCAATTATTTGTTATGGCACTATTTTGTATCATGTCAACACTGAAGTATCCTAGAATGATAATGGTTTCATCCAAATGTAAATGGTGTGAAGCATTTGAGAACACATTCATTATGCTAGCAATGTTTCATGTCAAACAGCATAGAAACTAAATATTGCAATTTGCAATCCATAGGACACCACTCTTGCTAGCACCATCTAAGTATCATTTTCCTCTACAAGAACATTTTGCAAAGGCATGTAGGTATGGTCCAGAGCTAGGGAAAAAAATTGGAGCAAAATTTAAGAGCGGGATAGGCAGGCACGGGACAGGCCTCAGATATCGACTTCGCCAGACATGGAAAATGACAGAACCGCAGGTACACTTGCGGGTATAGGACCTGAACACTGCAAAGTGAAAAAAAACAGCTTCAACTTCTAGCATAGGACCCCGGCCCTACAAAGATGAAGCAAACAAAAGAAAACAACAAGCAACAAACCAGCAAAGAAGCACGAGTAGGCCCAACTGCAACCCTAGGACCTCAAACTCGCAAACTTGAACCAAACAACAACAAGCAACAACTGAGGAACCAACGAACCACTGAACAAGCAAGAACCAGTGAACCAGTAAACAACATATGTATCTCCAATGATTACCAAATTGCAGCCCAAGCACAAAAGGAACCCGAAACATATGACGAGCAAGCCAGTAGAAATAATCAAACATTCTTACTTGAAAACTGCAAACAGTGAACAACAAAGAACAAATAGAAATAAAATTATGGCATTGAAACTTACTCTAAAACGATGAACGACAGAAGCACGGTCGAATTGTGGGTGCAGCACCTGGACCCCGCAAAGTAAAAAAAACAAACAACTCCAACTACGCATGCAGGACCCCAATCCTGCAAAGTTGAAGTAAACAAAAGCAAGCAACAAGCACCAACAAGTCCAACCGCAGGTGCAGGTCCTCAACCTTGCAAAGTTGAACCAAACAACAACAACAAGCAATCAACGAACCAATGAACAAGAAGCACCCACCGAACCAGTAAACAATGCATATATCTTCAACGATGACCAAATTACATTCCAAGCATAGAAGAAGTATGAAACATACAATGGCTATGCAACTGGCGGTGGACAACAATATTGTCCAAATTCACTGCAACATTGTATGGAAAAATTCGAGGAAACATGTACTCTAAGAAGCCTATTTAGTTAAACATTTAAGGTTGTCAGGTTGTTTAAGAGCCTCGTGGTATGCAAACATTTAAGTTGTCAGGCCTATTCAAGCACCTCAAAAAAAGTGTCAATGCTCTAAACCTTTGGTATGTAAACATTTCAATACAATACAAAGGACTAATAATAATAAAAACATTAAAAAACAACATCAATGTTCAGAACTTTCGGTATGTAAACATTTCAGTAATAAAAATTAAATAGAAAAGAGTGTATAAGCTCAAAACTTTGGATATCTAAACATTTACAACATTGGGAACAACGAAGCTGGCAATAAGACCTCCAATATATTCGCTAATGAGACGATGACATATAAGGTTATTTTTATTATATAAAAAATAATGTTTTTACTTCTATAGTTCGAACAATACAGATGATGCGAAAATTTATAGTCAAGGGACATATTAATATGAATTCAACGAATTATCGATCGCTATAGTCCCTGTACGAGTAAAAAAGTAATAAAAATTAAAAAAGAGCGTCTAAGCTCAAAACTTTGGATATCTAAACATTTACAACATTGGGAATAGAAAAGCTGGCAATAAGACCTCCAATATATTCGCCAATGAGACGATGACATATAAGGTTTTTTTTATTATATAAAAAATAATGTTTTTACTTCTATAGTTCAAACAATACATATGATGCGAAAATTTATAGTCAAAAGACATATTAATATGGAGTCAACGAATTATCAATCGATATAGTCCCTCTACACCTTCGATACGGACTAATAAGAATTATTTGGATAATAAATTAGGTTAAATAAATAATTGTAAGCTTAAATTCATATGTAAGAAAATTACGGAGTCATAGGAAAATTATTATTAAAGTGTAAAATTATCGTATGTATAGCATTTTTCCATCGATACTTTTCATTGAAAATTACATTTTTCAAGTTTCTTATTGTATAGTATTAAAATAAATAAAATCATAAACAGTGAGAGGATAAGGGTCATGTTAATTAATTATTTAAGAATAATCATTTAAGAATGAATTATAATACAAATAGAATTTTATATGGTAATAATAATAATAATGTAAATAATCATTTAAGAATGAATTATAATACAAATAGAATTTTATATGGTAATGATAATAATGTGTATTATGAATAAGATTAGATTTAATATACAATAGTTTAATATTATGAAACATGTTAACTAGAATATCTTTTTAGAAAAATTAAGTATATATATATATATATATATATATATATATATATATATATATATATATATATAAAGTTTCACACACATCGATTTTCTTCTTAAAAATTATAATTATTATTATTATTATTATTATTCTATATATATATATATATATAAAAGAGTTTCACATACATCGCTAGATACTTTTCATTATACAATATGTTTTATATAATTAAAAAAACATGAAATTTTGAATTAAATAGATTATTACCTTAGCTTTGACATCCTCTACATGTTTTCTTCAATAGATTTATTTACAAGTAATATCTTATTAAGCAATTTCATTATTATGGTCTAAACAAATTTTTAATTTTATGTTTATGTAGTATTTTTTTGCCTTTTTGTTACCAATCTATTTTCATAGTTATTCGTGGAACAAAATATAATGTTATTTCTCTACAAGTAGCCTTAATATAAGTCTTAACAAATAAAGAGAATGCCTTGGTTGTGTTTATTGAGACATTTTCATTTGAATTTATGTGTTTAGTAGATTTCTCAATTGTAAGGAAAGAACTTTGGTGGGTTTTAATGGCGAAGATACAGTAATGGCGGCTTTATGGGTAAAAGGAGCTCGACTTTAATGGTGAAGATACAATATTTATCGATAGTACTCGGATTTCGAGTGGACTTACTAGGCTACAATATGGAGAAACACCTGTCTACTATTTTTATTTCTCCCTTTCACTAGTTGTTGGACCCTCATCCGTCGTTACATTTATCTCTTTAGGTTTTTCCACGTCGTGCTCTTTGGTTTTGGAGTAAGCGTCATCTCACTAGTCGGTCGTCTGGTCATTTACTACCTACCTTAACTACTCTGCCACCCATTGTACATGTCTTAACTCTAGACGGATTTACCTGCCTGGTGGACTATCATCTAACCTGTAGATTTGACAGTTTAAATTTTATTTATTAAACCTTCCAAAGAGGAGTTCACATCGGAACCTCCTCCTTGTCCTACCTGTGCGAGGTGGCATCTACTGGAGAGACCTTCCAGCACCTTCCAATCGAGGCTAAGGTCAACGCACTTATGAGTGTGACTGACGAGGCCCTTTGGAAGAGTGTCGACCTCTTCACCTCATTGGACGTGCACCTTAATGTTTTGTCTTCCCTCCCTTCTACTCTCCAAAAGGTGGTATAACACTTAGCCTCTCTGACTACTGTTACCCCCCGTCCACCTGCCTCTGCATACCTCCTGTTGTCTCCTCCATTACCTGGACTGGTCTCATCCCTCAAGCATCCTGGTTTTCAACACCATAAGGGTCCTCAAGAGTGCTCACTTAATACTCTGAAGTGGATACCCAAACACTCGGGTACCAAAATTCGAAGCCAAACAATAAAAAGCGACGAATCATCATGGGTTCAGACATTGGTTTAGAGGAAAGTGTCTGCCTCTCCCTCTGTGGTCTTGTTGGTAGGTTTTCTTATCACTCCCTTTGCCATGACTCCCTCCCTGACTGGATTTTGGATTATTGGTTACCTGTTCTAGGTTATGTGTCAGAGCATGTTACCCTTTCCTTTGGATGGTTCATTTTTATCTTCAACTTGCCGAAAAATTCACGGCTCATCCTTGATACCTTTTGGACCATCGGTGGTAGTCGTATTATGCTCAAAAGGTGGCGAGTATCTTTTGACCCTACTTCAGACTATTTTCGGATACAGCACCTTTCAATCCTATTGATGGGCCTCCCTCTATAAGATTGGACTGAAAAGGCCCTTATGGCCATTGGTAACGAACTTGGGTGCTTTATCTGCCTGCACCCAAAACTCTTAAAGAGTCCCAACAGGAAAATGGCGAGGATAATGGTCGAGATGGATATCCATGCTGGTTTACCGAAGTCTTTGGAGATTTTCTAGTGTGGTCACTCGGTGACACAGCGATTGGACTACCTTGGTATTCCCTTCCATTACTCCTACTGTCACCAAACGGGACATCTATGGAGGGATTGTACAAGAGCACTAGAAGAGGAGGAATCTGAAGGATCCTACCTATGCAAAATTGCTAGTGAAGACTCTCCGAGTGTTAACTCATTTTTTCCAAGGACTGAAGACACACTGGACGCGGGGACTGAAGACCTATTGGACATTGATGCCCGAAACCCATCTTCTTCATCCTCACTCACTGGTAAGCTAAAACGGCTCTGCCCTACTCTTTGTTATACTCTTACTTCTTGGGAAAGACAACATCTATATTCTACTGAACTCGGGGGGATGGGGTCCCAACAAATTGTCTCTTCTTCTCTGCAGAACTCGCCTGATCCTTCACCCTCTGTGGTTCATGAGTCACCTAAGACTATCACATCATCTCCTCTTTTGTCTCCTATAATCGAGGACTCGACTCAGTCACTACTCCTAGATACTAGTGGGGACATCGTATCTTCTATCCCTAACCATCTTACCGTCCCAATTAACTGTACATTTGCTCCTCTTTATTTGGTGGACACTAGACCTACTGGGACAGAACTATTGCTTTCTCCCTCCTTGTCTCAGGGATTATACAACACTGGGCTCTCACACTCGTCTCGTTCACCTGTGGAGTTGATGCACCCGGTTCCTATTCCAATCTATCTCAGCAAGTCACCCATAATCGATATTCGAGACCTACCATCCACTTCTCATTCTGGCTTCTCGTCCCACTCGGCTAGGAAGGATTTATATTGGTCTCGAGGTTTAGGACTTGAAACCTCACCTATAAAAACTTGAAGTGCTCATAGAAAATCATGTACTTCTGTTACTCTATCCACTGTTACTTCCATTGATTCAACTCACCTTGGCGTGCTTAGAGGCATTAAATCCCTAGCTAGGTCTCGTCCATGATTCTTCTTTCCATAAATATTCAAGGGGTTGGAGGTGCCCTCACAAATGCCTCTCTTCGGAGATTGATTGATAACATTCATCCTAGCATTATTTTTCTTCAAGAAACTTTAGTGGACGAACAACGTTATCGGGCCTTCATCAGTGGATCAAAGCCACCTTGGTTTGTTAGTGCAGTAAACTCTGTGGGCAAATCGGGTAGGTTATGGCTTGGGATCCTATTTTTTTTGAACTGGATCCTTTCTTATGTTGTGGTGGCATTTTGTTGACAGGTACCTGTTGTGCTAACAAGTGACAGGTCAACCTTCTCAATGTTTATGGACCTTGCACTGATAGGCTTACCTTCTAGTCTAAAGTTTTGGCAACAGGTCTATTGGAAAAACCTAATCTTCTTGTGGCGAGGGATTTATATTTCACTCTATCTCCTTCTGAGATCTGGGGAGTGTTAGGCTATGAAAAAGGTATAAATATCTTCCTTTTTCCCACATTTCATGATATCATCTTGATTGACTTTTCAGTTATTTAGGAGAAAATAGAATAGAAAATGAATAATATACTCTTTTGCGTTATTGATAAAGTTAGATTACATAGATCCTAAATATGATTGGAATTGTCTGGTTTTATTACAGGATTAGTTAAATATTGTTAAACCCAAGATAGCAAAGGAAATCTTGAAGATGTGCAAGCTATTGGAGGTTGAGGATTGCATGGCGCAAGGCAATTTTGAAGATGATTGAGTTTCTCGTATTGTAACTTTATAATAGTAAAGCAATCCTGAGGATCTCTCGATCCTCGGGATAACTTAATTTACCTAGACTATTGTAATATATAAAGGGTAAAAATAGACCTTGAAGAAGAAGAATTTTCATCCAAGAACTCAGAACTTAGACTTGCTATGCTTTAGCAGTTTTTGTAACATGTTGTACCAGTTATGAAATTAATAAAAGCTTCGAGCGATTTTACCATTTCTATATACTGAATTTCCAATAGCGGTGCCTCTGCGGACCAAGGGCCCAATCTGAAGGATCTATTGTTCGACCTGTACTTGTATTAGTTCAATTTGTGTTTTGTGTTTTGTGATTCGATTCTCTTTTACAATAGTTAAATGAATGCATAAGTGTGTTGATGATTCCATGATCCGTAGGATCTTTTAATGACTATGGTTGAGTTTTAATTTTGCATGCGTTAATTATCCAATTTGAGAAGCTTAATGAAAGAATGAGGAAAATAGAGGAATTATGACAGCCATATACACATATGCAGATCTGAAATGAAATAATAGACAACAAACCATAACACGAGAATTGATAACGGAGTTCGGCACAACGTTGCCTACGTCTCCGAGAATTTGTCTCTGTGGGGGAGGCTTAATTATTTCTGTTCAAAAGCTCAAAATTACATCGCAGCAGTGCCAATTGGCTACAAGACTGATTTGGTCATGTTCTTCCAGATCTCTAGAACCCTGCAAAGAAAACGGCAGGCAAAACGGACGTCTGGAGCTCCCAGAAATGGCTCGCAAGCGTCTGCTTCCCTGCATAAAAATGGCTTTAGCTTGGCTTCCCTTCAGCATAAATCTGCTCTGACTGTCCTCCATGGCCTCAAAGAGGCCTGGTTTTTATAGATCTGAAGTTGGTTATCCATCCCCAACTTCCTCCCAAAATTTGGGCTCTAAAAATGCCCAATAGCTTCCCTGCATAAAAATGGCTTTAGCTTGGCTTCCCTTCAGCATAACTCTGCTCTGACTGTCCTCCATGGCCTCAAACAGGCCTGGTTTTTATAGATCTGAAGTTGGTTATCCATCCCCAACTTCCTCCCAAAATTTGGGCTCTAAAAATGCCCAATATCTCCCAAAAATGGAGAAAATTCATCATTAATAGGCATATAAATCAAATAAAATCCCAATATATTGGGAAAAACCCACTTTTGAATAAAATTAGGCGCAGCCCCTTTTGGCGTGCGCTCCTGGTCATATGGGAGGCGGCCATGTGGTCGAGTGCTCCACTGGTTGTGCGATGGCCCCCCTGTCCCTGGCTTCTGGTCATTGGGCGTGGTCATAGGACCAGGCGGTTAACAAATTACCCCCGCGCCCAAAATAGTGGATAGGCCCTGGTTCCGTGGCAGTGGTTACATGTCGGCGTGAGTTCCAACGGCTAGGCCCTATCCATTACTCCCACCAACTCCCCACAGTCGTGGTCATGTGGTGATGTATGTTGAACCATGGGATGGGGCTAAGCCCCAGCCCTTTCCACCTCCAACGGAACCTTACATCAAATTTAAATATAATACATGTTGTATAGTTAATAAGAACTAATAGTGGCCTGGGTGGTTAGCCCGGTCCTGCCAGTTCATTGCCCAGAGGAGAGGTCTGGGGTTCGACCCTGGTGAAACCATATAATTTTACATAAACCACGAACCAACCACAGGGTGCCATGTGGCAGCCCATGAATGGGCCACGTGGCACATCAACAACCAACCAAAAACTGCCAAGTGTCGAATGCTGACTCGTCCACGTGTCTGCCACCTATCACCATACCTGCCCAGTCACTGCCCTGTCAGCTTTGCCACGTGTCTGCCACGTCAACCTGTGCCATGTGTCACCCTTATAATGGTGACACGTGTCACCTTCTGACTAGTCCAACTGTACTAGTCATGTGCTCCGTCACCTGCCATGTGTCGTCCCCAGAAGTTTCCATGTCATCTGTACAGTCGTACGGCCTGTACAAACTGCCTGCCACGTGGCACTGTACGGACTATACAGTCATCCCCTTTTTTTTTCCCTGTTTGGGTTTTCGGATAGAATGTGATATCTTCCGCATACGGAGCCCGTTTGACAAAGTAAATATATGGTCCGAATCAGGAAGACGAGACGGATGCAATGGCGCTAGTTTCTTCTGATTCTGAGCACTTTCATTTTTGAGCCTTTTTGAGCCCTGTTAGGCTTCTGGATCTGATTCTGGATCATTCCATGTCAATTGCAAAAGATAGATGTTCCTGAAGGATTAGATGATTGCTGTTCCAATTTCCATTACTGAGATTTGATGCGTGACAGTTCCTCATAAGTTCACACTTGTTCTTCCTTTCACTTAGTTTATAATTGTTGTTCCTTTCACTTAGTTTACAATTGTTGTTCCTTTATGTTAAAATATAGTTGTTATCTCTTTCGATAAAATTACGATTGTTGTCCCTTTTCAATTAGATTACAGTTCCTGTTTCTTTTCATAGGTAGAGTAATTTTCCTTTTCCTTTCCAGCAATTTGGTTCATTTCAATAGTTAATTCTGCAAGTCTGTACTTAGATTCAATTATTGCTTTTACAATGAATTCAATAGGTTAATTAGTTATTTTCTATTACACATCTTTAGATGTCAATTCCTAGAATCTTTAATGAATGTTTGAGGAACTTGATTTTTAATAAACTCGTATCTGTTTTAACTACACGATTTTAGCCTCTACAAGCTATCTGCATAGACTTTGTCGATGTTCTTTGAGATAAAATACGAATCCTCGGGTTCATAAATTAATGTTAAACTAAGGTTGTTTTAGACATCTTTAGAGTTCAACAGGGAGACACAACATTACCCGATGCATTGGCTTTTCAGTTCAAAGATATCTTCCAACAAAACAAATTGGTGGATTTATTACCGATCGCGGTTGTTCCCACTTGGACAAATGGCAGGACTGGTTCAAAGAGCATTTTAAAGCGACTGGACCGTTTCTTTTTATCTGATAGCCTCCTTCAGCATACAGATAGATATAGAACGTGGGTCAAAAACCCTTACATATCGGATCATGCTCCCATCATACTTCAGTTGAACTCATACTCACATTGCTCAACATATCCTTATAAGTTTAATCTGTGTTGGTTGGGGAACCCTGATTTTGAGCGCCTGGTCACGGAGGTCTAGACTAATCATTCCTATCAACATGAGATGGGCGTTTAGAGACATCTTACATGTAAATTAAAAGACTTAAAACATAAAGTTAAAAGTTGGGCCCGACTTCAACTTACTAATACTACAAAGCGACTATCACAGCTGGAACACAACATACAAACATTGATTCCAGAAAACTCCGTGGGAAGGGGATATGGAAATACAAATTTGGAACAACATATCAAGAATCTTGAGATAGAACGGAACAATATTCTATTGATCGAGGAAGCACACTGGAGACAAAAGAGCAAAGGCAATTGGATCACTTGTGGAGACCGAAATACAAAGTATTTTCATCAATTTGCAAGTCATGGGAGGAATCATAAGCACATTTGGGAGCTACAACCGCACAATATAGATACTATCGCTGCTGAGGACAAACTCTTAGATGTGGCATTCAATTATTTCAAAAATGCCTATCGAGATCAGGGTCTTACAAACTATACAGACCAAGCATCCATTACCGGTCTCTTCCCTAAGATCATCTGTGATCGGGAGGCATAACAATTGTTTGCGGCTTGTACAAAATAAGAGATTTGGAAGGCTCTCAATACTTTCAAAAAAGATAAAAGTCGAGGCTCGGATGGCTGGACAATCAAATTTTATCTCCACTTCTTTGATCTGATTAGTGATGATCTATGGGCACTGGTAGAAAATACCAGACTTAAAGGAACGGTCAATCGGGCTTTAAACTCCACTTTCCCGATCCTGATTCCCAAAACAAATCATCCTACCTCTTTTATCGACTTCAAGCCTATTCAATTATGTAATCTCTTCTACAAGCTAGTTACTAAACTATTGGTCGATAGATTCAAACCTTTCTTGTCTCGTCTCCTCTCGGGTGAACAATTGGGCTTTATCAAAGGTCGTCATATTTTGGATGCGATTGGATCGGCACAGGAAGTCTTACACAACATAAAACAAAACAAAAAACTCCAAGCCCTGATCTTAAAATTATATCTCAAAAAATCTTTTGATTGTATCAATTGGGACTTTCTTAGGTTGATATTGTTTCAATCTGGTTTCGGACTTCCTTTTACTAGATGGATCATGGGTTGTGTGTCTAGTGCGACAATTGTTGTCATGGTTAATGGAGAAGCCACACCCTTCTTTTTAAATGAGAGAGGTCTGCAACAGGGATGCCCACTTTCCCCAGTCTTATTTATATTGGCAATGGAAGGATTGAGCATTCTACTCAGGTCAAGTTAGCTTGCGGGAAAAATTATTGGTATTAAGGTTTCTAGACCGGTTAAGGTACTGCATTTATTCTTTGTGGATGATATTCTTATTGCGACCAGAGTTCACCGTCAATAATGGTGGGAAATCAAAACTATTATAAACTACTTATGTCATGCATCGGGACTTCAGATAATTGAGACAAAATCTACCTTTCACTACTCAGGACTATTGGAGGTAGACATTGAGACATATAGGAACATCTTCCCATTCTCCTTTCTTGAGATTTCATAAGGACTGAGATATATGGGATACTTTCTTAAGTTTTATTGTTATAAAGTGACCGATTGGTACTGATTTCTAAAAAAAAATGAGAATAGAATTTCCCACTGGTGCAATAGATGGCTCACATTGGGGGGGAGATTCATTCTTATTAAATTAGTCCTAGAAAGTCAAGCTTTCTATTGGATGGCTCTGGATACCATCCTAGGATCCATATTAAAAAATATCAGACAGTTTATGTTCTCCTTTCTTTGGACAGGTGGTAACTCTAAATGGAATCTTCATCTATGTCGTTGGGATCACATTCCAAAACCAAAAGTGGTAGGCAGTTGGGGACTCCGCAATATTTTTATTTATTTTTTTTTTATTTTTTTTTTTTAATGTCTGGAGGAATCAGCAACTAGTTGGGCACGTGCTCACGTTACACGTGGCCGTGTTATCCAACTGCTACCACTATAACCTCCAGGTGTGCCCACGAGGCCCCTTATGCGGCACACATTGTAAGTCAGGGGGAGTTGAACTCGAAACCTCATGGAACTTCATTTTCATGGCACTTGCCAATTGAGATGCCCCCCTCCTGGGGGCGCAATATTTTTCTTTTCAAACAAGCACTAGCGACAAAATATTTTTGGCGAGTACTGACTCAGGACGGGATTTGGCATCGTGTTATTTATGGGAAATATATCACTCCTCTATCACTCACGAGTTGGATCAGACACAAAGTTACTTGTCCCACCATCGCCTCTCCGATCTGGAGATCTCTTATGAAGAATCTACATTTTATTCAACATTGGCTTTGCTGGAAACCAGGATCAGGACATTCTATACACATTGGCAGGGATGTTATTCTAGGTCTCGGGTCCATTTCTTATCTCACTCCTAGACTACTGAATTATTTACAGGAAAAACAAGTTTTCTATCTTTTCCAAGCCAGGGACACTACTGAACATGGAGTTATTTGTACAACATGGAAAAATAGCACTGACTTGGGTCTATCAAGAAACATGGCTCTGGAATGCAAGTACTATTGCTCTGCACTTCTTGGAGCAAGGATTCATCTTAGCGTACTGGAAGAATCTTTACACTGGAATGAAGGTGACCGATCTGGCAATTTGACTGTGAAGAATGTATATAATGCTATATCATCTACACTCTGGAACCAGAGGTGTACAGGTTGGAGGCGATATTTATATTGGCACTGGCCTCTTCCCTTAAAAATTAAACTATTCATTTGGCTAGCTGCAAATGATAAGATTCTGACCTGGGACATTCTTCTTCGTCGGGGCTAGGAGGGACCCAATATGTGTTTTCTATGTCAAAACAGCTCTGAATCTATCTACCGTCTATTTTTGGAATGTAATTTTACTAAAAATGTTTGGCATAGGCTTACTCTCGTCCCAAATCTCCAGACGATATGGACAGGCTCTACTTTACATGCTTGCTTGGAGAACTGGACAATGGAGGAATTCACATTATCTCAGCTCACGACACTAGTCTACTGGTATATTTGGTTGGGTCGCAACAGGACGATCTTTGAAAATACAATTGTCTCCTTAAAATCAGTTTGCTTCAGGATACTGGGTGACCTGGAGATTAATAGGGATAGGAGGACTCCTACTCCTCGGTTCATCCAACCTTCTATTCCACTAGGAGGGAATAATTCTTGGTTTGATGGAGCATCTCAAAATGAAGGTCTTCACTGTGGTGTTGGCGAACTGATCAAAATGACAGACATTTCCAAGATTATTTGGACTTTTAACTGCAGAGCTGGTTCCAATACAAAAGATGAACTCCTTGGCGTGTGGGATACTCTCTTGTTGGCTTCTAGACATAATATATTGGATCTTCATGTGCAAGGGGACTCAAAGATCATCATTGATTGGTTAAACAACAAGGTTCATCTTCAAGTCATTGCACTTGAATGCTGGAAAGATAGGATTACCGATCTCATCCAAGCATTCACTCAAATCAGCTTCTCACATATTTACAGGGAAACAAATGTGGAGGCAAATTCGTTGTCCAAAAATGTCTATCAAGACTGACTGGTATATTGACTTATCATCATTGGACAGATGGACATGTGGGTCCCCCTCAATGTATCACATTTTTTTAGTCTTGACCTTTTAGCATTCGTCTTGATGCTTTTTTTCTCTTTTTCTGTATGAAATTTTTGACTAATTATCTATTAGTTGGATCAGATGCGATATGAAATAGATAAGATCATCTATTTACCTATGATTATGGTTACAATTACATATGATTGGACCTATGTTTATGGGAACAGTTAGATATGGATGGAACAATACATATCTTTATTGTAATAGCACTGAACTGTATCTTTTTGGTTACAAAACCATATATAATACAAGAGAAATTTTTCTTCTGGAAAAAAAAATATTTAAAAGCCAAAAAGTAGAATGTCACTCTCAACCTTTTTTGTATTTTATTAATCCATATAAGATTTTATCTTGTGTTATCACTAATTTTGTCACAAAATAATATTTGAATTTGCTACTTACGTGTTCTATTGTGAGATTAGGAATCATAACCTCATTCTTAAATTCTAATTACATCAACATATATTAAAGGTTAGCATCAATTAACTATAAAAACCATTGTTTCGATGATAATAATACATTATATCACAATTTTCCTTATTCTTCATTATTCATGTTAAATAAAAAAAATCAACACTTTATCATTGACGATTATATATACATTGATAATATTCATTAACCTACAATTATTTGATTTAAAAACAAAACATAAAGTAAAAGATACTTGTTTAAGTGGTTGCATATTTTCTATCTTTAAGTAAAAAAAAATGTTATATGTTTTGCATGTATTGTTTTTTTTATTATATTAGATATGCGTTATTTTAACAACACATGCTTAATTTATTATATCTAAAATTTTGTGTAATGTGTTTTTCTATTTTCATTGGAGATTATGAAATCATCTTCAGATTTAGAGTCTAAATCATTGGGTGGAGTATTAGATACAACCAAGTAATAGAAATCATGTTTTATTAGTCCCTGTGTAAGGTCATCGATTCATTGTCGATCGCCTTTATCATTGTTGACCGTGTTTATTAGTTTCTGTCGAAGGCCAAGACTCTAGCGATCTATTCATTGATTCATTATTGATCGCTAATTACTTTGGCTTTGACTACTCATACTTTTCTTCTTAAGAAAGTTGTACATAGGACAAATGAAAAAATTATTTTTTTATAATAATTAAATTCTTTTTCTCAAAGAGATTATTGGCCAACAATTTCAACCTCTTATTGCTGAGACGCATTTTTCCCTGATAAGTTTTGTTGAGATAAAATAAGTTTTGCTTAGATACATTTTTTGTATCTTAGATAAAATAAGTTTTGTCGAAAGTTTTACAGAGACTCTTATTGCTCAAATGAGATAAAATAAGTTTTGCTTAGATACATTTTTTGCATGTTAAATAAAATAAGTTTTGTAGAAAGTTTTACCGAGATGAATCTTTTAAAACCACTTATATCAGGCCTTTAAAATGTTCTGACAAATGATCATTAAATCCACCACCTCCTCCACTACCTTCACAACCTGCAACCTGCAGCCATGGTCTCCATCGCCCACTCTGCTTACTGCCCTTTCAGAGAGCCAGCTCCAGAGAACATTCAGCTCTGGAGAACATAAATGGGAGACTGCCCTTTCAGTAGGCCAGCTCCAGAGAACATAAATGGGAGACTCGTCATGCTCAACGTCGGAGAACATAAATGGGAGACTAGCCATGCTTGGATTCTTCTCAACTCTCAGAGTGGAGATTACTAGCGGGAGGGACCTCTTCACTCAGATTGCCAATGGAGTATGCTCAACTTGCCAATGGAGTATTCTAGTAATTTAAGTTATCATTTTTTTTCTTTCCAATGGAGTATTCCAATAATTTAAGCTATATCATTTTTTTTCTCAGATATGTTGATTTAAACTTCATAAATGTAGAGAATGGTCGGCATGTATTGCTAAGTTTATTTGACAAAATAAATTTTAATTGTTGATTGTAACATTTGTTTTAATGTTTTGAATGTTGAACAAATGCTAATCATGCTAAGCAAACTAGGCTTGCAAAGGAATTTGATACATGAAACTCTGTACCCAAAACCCATATGAAACCCATATCCAGAAATTAAAGACATTTCTTTGAAAAAATATCATTACAATGTAATATCGAAAATGAAAGCACAAAATGAGTCAGCTAAAGAAATACCTGAATATTTTTTGGTGGGAGAGAGCCACCATTGACACTCTAATGATGATAGCCTAAGAGTTTATTGATGTTTGTGTGGAGGTACTCGAAAATGAGGTAATGAAATGATGTTTCATTCCTCACCATATGCTCAACATAAAACAACATGAAAATTCTAGTATAAGTCCTTAAGTTCTTACTAACTGTACTAGTACAAGTCGTTATTCGTAGAGTGGCTGTACTAGTATAAGTCGTTATTCGTAGAGTGTTGTAAGTCGGCTACACTTAATTGCAATGCAATACTTCCAAATTGAGTCGAGTGTTGTAAGTTGGTTACACTTAATTGCAATACTTCCAAATTGGAGAAAGGTTTGTTTGCCACATTATGATAAGAGGAAGCATCTGTCAAAAACAAATTGTTTCCATCTCTCCAATTTTAGCATAGTTTTTTTGTCGTTTCTTGTTATTCATGTATACATTTTTCTTGTCTTTTCTTGTTATTCATGCATACATTTTTTTTTTCATGCATACATTTTGACTCCACAAATGAGGACTTTCTACACTTCTATTTCCTCACAATAAACCTAATAAGAAGGGCATTTGTTTGTATACATCAAAATTTGAACCCCTAAATGAAATAACCAGACCAGTGGAACTGATTAATGGAACTTCTACATGGAAAAGAAAGCAAACCCTTGAAATCCAAATAATATGGAATCATATGAATGATTACCTAAAAAAAAATCCATCTCTGGTTTGTTCTTCTCTGGTTTGTTCTTGCATAGACTGCATCTAAAGGGGTTGCTGGAATTAGGTTGAATGCAAGAATCAGGTCCAAAAATCAGGTCATTAACGATGAAGAATGTTAACATGGCAAGAATAATGAAATAAGCAAATGTGATGGGCATCCTCAGAAGCAACAACAAGAGAATGCAAGGGAGGAGAGAGTGTCTCCATTGGATCCCACGGAGCTTCTATGTACATTAAGGTTTGAACTCAGATCATATGTAGCGATAATTTAGTTAAAATAAAATAAAAAATACAGAAATAAATTTAATTAATAAGATTATGTGAAAGAGACATCAATTGACAACATATGGACTCTTTCAAACATTTGAATTCCAAAATGGTAAACTTAGAAATCGAGAGAGCAACCATTGCACAAGATTCACACACAAAGAATAGTTTGTATTACTTAATAGACAAATGGAGGTTACATATATAACATGCAGATCACTGACTCCTAGCAATCTAGATCCTAAGAAAGTGGATCTGATTAGCTAAAAATAGTAAACTTAGAAACTAACAGTTACAACAGTCATAGTTGAAACTCACAGTTACAACAGTCATAGTTAACCTAGAAACTCACAATTACTACAGTTGTAAGCATTATCTCTAACACCCTCCCTTAATGCTTACATTACAAATATCACAATACAACACAAAATATTACAACACTAGAACTTTCATCTATCTGTCTGATCTGGTCTTCCACAGCACTGAAACTCACTCTGCAATCACACAGCTTCCACTCTTTCTTCTTCCTCTTCTTCGAGCTACCCACTGACACACTTAAAGTCAAAATGCCTCTGACCATCATTGTATCACTTGTATACTGGACAATTTGACAACTCGGCTCATCAGGGCTTCCGTGATAAAAGGTGCCAATTATTGATGCATTCTATTAACTTGCCTTCATCTGTCGGATTTTTGCTTTCGGCTATCCTTCAGTATATAAGAGAACAGTTTGGATACTGAATGTCTTCAACATTCCTTTACACAAGGTGACTTCCAATAAAAACATTGTACTTGAAATTGGGGCTACCAGCTTGCATCAAGATACAAGTTCTTATTTTTACATAAACACTTATATAAAAACTTTAAACTCACCACACATACACAAAACATAACCTGTAACTATTGATCTTGGAGCATCGAAGAACAACAAGATCCACCAGTGTATAACAGACTCGTACACATACTCAAACCAGTGATGTGTTCTCTTGGCACCGAAGGACGTCGAGAACCACTAGCTTTAACATATGCTACTCTGTTCAATGATTGGTTCTTCATCATTTGATTACAAATAAAATCACACCCTCTCAAACACATATAATATATCTAACATACATAAACAAAATTTAAACACACCACACATACATATATAAGTAGAAAAGCAAGACAATGACTGTTTATGGTGGTTCTTCCTTCATATCTATCCACACCGAGATACCAAACGCTGAAATATTTTCGATGGCCATTTGCTTTGAATGCGGCAGCTCCTTAGTGAGGTAATTGTACTTCATGTTGGCAGCTCTACGAAGCAGACTCTACGTAGCAGCAACACAGCCGGACCTCCTCCACGCAGCAGCAGCCAGACCTCCTCCACCCAGCAATGCCATCAAGATTCTAACCTTGCTCTGATACCAACTTAGAAATCGAGAGAGCAGCCATTGCACAAGATTAACACACAATAAATAGTTTGTATTACTTAATTAACAAATGGAGGTTACATATATAGCATACAGATCACTGACTCCTAGCAATCTAGATCCTAAGAAAGTGGATCTGATTAGCTAAAAATAGTAAACTTAGAAACTCACAGTTACAACAGTCATAGTTGAAACTCAAAGTTACAACAGTCATAGTTAACCTAGAAACTCACAGTTACAACAGTCATAGTTGAAACTCACAGTTACAACAGTCATAGTTAACCTAGAAACTCACAGTTACTACAGTTGTAAGCATTATCTCTAACAACAACAAGAGAATGCAAGGGAGGAGAGAGTGTCTCCATTGAATCCCACAGAGCTTCTATGTACATTAAGGTCTGAACTCAGATCATATGTAGCGATGATTTAGTTAAAATAAAATAAAAAATACAGAAATAAATTTAATTAATAAGATTATGTGAAAGAAACATCAATTGACAAAACATATGGACTCTTTCAAACATTTGAATTCCAAAATGGTAAACATTTGTCCACGCACGTTGCTGCTTGGTTTTCTTGCATCATGTTATTATTTCTAATTATTAATTTTTTAAGTTTCAAACAATGAATGTAAACTCTAACCCTTATTTTTTTAATTATTAAATTTCTCTCTCTAAATTTTAATAATAACTTGCAACATTGTTTCTAATTTTTGAAGTTTCAAACCATGAATGTAAATTAGAGCCCTTCATTTTTTTAATTGTTAAATTTCTCTCTTTAAGTTTTAATAATAAATGGCAGCATGGCTTCTCTGGAGACTTTTTTTCAAAGATTATGTATTTTATCTCTGCTTCCCAAAAAATGAAATCGCTCCCCCATTATTAAACTTTTATCTTTATTTTTATATGAAATCAAAGAACTGAGTGATTGATGGGCGCGGTGTAAAGTAGTTTCAAAGAATAATATAACGGGATTTTAATTATTAAATTTTTTATTTTAAGTTTTAAATAATAGTCTGTTCTGTGTAGTAATTTGATTTTTTTCAATTACTAAATTTTTATTCTTTGAATTTCGAACAATAGTTTGTTTTTTAATCTTGTTCTATTTCAATTATTAAATTTTTATTTTTCAGTTTTAAATAATTGTTTTCTTACAATTATGAAATGAATGATTGTTTACTTTTTTTTCTCTCTCTTATAACGAGTGAAGCGTCGATAAACATTAACGTTTCAAAATTTTACATAAATAAAAATTTTAAATCAAATAAATTATAGGAAATGACTAAAAACTATAATCTTTTTTATTATAATAATATCATCATATACATATATAATATACAACCATACTTGTGTTTTGAATTACATTTAGTTTCCATCCATATCTTTGTCTAAATATTAGACTTTTTGAAACTTTTTACCAGAATCCGTAAAATAGATTTTGGTGAAATCTCCATTTTATGTTGTTTAAATTGTATATTTGAATGCATAAATAGATTAAGCACCTTGAAAAACCCTCGAGAAACTCGAATTGAATTATACAGACTCAATCACTCAAATTTAAAGTTCACAAGTTGGAGATCAGATATATCATTTGCTCCTTTAATCCGGTATGGAACTTAATAAAGATCTTGTCATAAAAAATAGAATATTTTAAGGAGTATCCATGGTCTTGTGCTATGTGAACTTTAATGAAATAAGTTCACAAGTTGGGTGTCATAGCTTTAGAGAGAATACTAAAGTAGTTAGCATGATAACTCAAAGCATAGCTAAATGGCTTGAGTTTTATTCCTTCATTGTTCAAGAGACTTGTATTTAAAATTGTCCTAATTACATAATGTTTAGATCAACTCGTATACAAATTCAATATCTCTGTTAAGATCATACAAATTCAATCTCTACATTAAGATTATATTTGGGGATGGTATTTAGGAAACTAAAATCCTATGGCCCGTCTAGACCTTTAGTTTTGTAGACAAAGGTTTACAAAACTGTAATTTGACATAAGTATGGATGTCAATCCCTATAACCAGTTAACAATGGTTTGTTCCCTTTTTTGAAAAAACAAGTGATAACTGCCTATCTATACAAACATGATTAATTGGTCACTTCCAATAAGAGTGACCATTATTTTGATTAATTTGATCAGAGCATTCACTCTTGAATTACAGGAAGCGACAAAGTCATGCACCAAACTTCTCCTTTGCCTTCAACAACAATAATTTTTCAGATCACATGCTGCAAATACAAGTCCTTCGAGATTCTTGAGGAGATGGGTTTAGACTTGACAAAGGATTGCAAATGTGAGAATGAAAACCGTACTTCCTTTTCAAATTCAAATATGATATGAGACTTATTTTAAGATGCAATATTGTAAGATGCTTATAGAATACTAAAATTCCTCGCTGCTACGAATTCCTTTGGCTACAACATAGCTATCCATTTGACCATAATGATTTGACATGACAGCATTGGAAGACTCGGAAAGGACCAGACAAAAGTATGTGTTTCAAATATGACCATTCATGATAGTTCCATTGGAGATAGCTTAAACAGGATTCGAATCAAGACATGGCAGATGTCTTGAATATTCATAATTTGAATTATTAGAGATCTCTTTGTTTGTGGATAGGTTATCCTTTCTTGTAATGATTTTTGAAGTTATCTATTAATATAGTGAAAATGTACATAGTCTACCATGTAGATATTCTACCACTCTAATCTCATCAACGATATATGTTTATAAATTAATCACTTGTCATATGATTTTGTACTATAGGGAGGAATGAGATCCTTGAAAGGGGTTTGCTTCTCCAATACTTAAATCTCCATCTTAAAAATTCTAATTGTGATCGTAAAATTTTATTGGGACAAAAGTGTTTTCGATACTCAGATCCCAAAAATTAAGTCATCCCCTCCACTCTGAAACACACTAAGGCTAAACCATATCCAACGCAAAAGTATGTAAGATACTCTTTTATTTTATTTTATTCATGATGTCGCAACCATTAGATAACAAGTTTTGGCATCGCTTTGTAAGTGTGTGTGGTAGTGATTTGTACGTATATAGTACCACACATGGACTGTCTTCAACTTCAGGCTATCAACTTCAGGCTATCAGGCCTCCCTTATTCGTGAAAGGTTATAAAACTATTTAAAAATAGCATGAAAATGTTTTGTATTTTTAGGTCGCCCTTGTGCATGCCTTGTGCATGAAAGGTTATAAAAAAAAAATTAATTACATGAAAAGGTTTTTTATTTTAGTCTTGGGAAGGTTGTCTTGTCTATAACAATTAGGGTTCTGATTAAGAGGGTGCATGTGCTTATAAGTCTCTTGTTAGCATACATACAGAGTTTGTAGACAAAGAAAAATGGCATCTACAACAATATAAATTCCAACCGAAGTACCTAATACATAATAAATCTTATATATATTCAAACTTGTTCGGCAGGGGCCTATTTGCAATGCAACACTTGTTTATATATGATTTTGTTCCAATTTAGTGTTAAAATATATGTTAGATTAAAATCTAGAACTTAGGTTCTTATTTTTATTTGGAATATGGTTTTTTTTCAAGTCTTTGGACATATAATCCTTGGGATTGTGTTATTGTAATATTATTGTAAATATGAATAGTCTTAGATGATAGGAAGAGTCACCCATTAGGGAAGATCAACAATTTAAAATTAAAATGTATTTGTGAACCTCTCATGTTAATGCAAAAAAAACATATGTGTGGAGTTACGAGTTCTGTCAATGCCTAGTCTGACAGTGGTATCAAAGTTGGGATAACTCCACGGTTTGATTCCTTAGTGTTTCCTTTTCTCTTGCGAATAGAAAAAGTCTCCTTTCTTTCTGTCAGTCCTTCTACATTCTCTAGCCAATCCTCTATCCCTCTGCCAGTCCATCTGCCTCGTTCCATTCTACGTGTCATTTATGCACGCCTCTCTTGCATTCAAGTTTAGCATGCCTCCCTCATTCTATTTTATTGTACACACACCACCAGGAAACCCTAATTCATGCAACCTTAAAATGCTCCATTGTTCAAGCCCTCGATTGTTTCGTGTTTCACTTGGCACAAAACCCTAACTCGTGTTGCAAATCGAACTCGCAACCTCCCTTGCAATGGATACATTGACAACTTAGAGACTACTGAGAGACTAACTCCTGCATTCATCCATTTGCGTCCATGCCCACATCACCCGTCGATTATTCATTGTTGGTGTCTGCTAAACATGGAACTCTAGCATGTACATATCCCTAGCATGTTTGTACGTCGAATATCAGAGAATGTGGAACCCTAGAAATTTTTTATGTCGAACCATTCTCTTCATGCCCCATCACTCATATTTGTTGTTGCACACACCCCCATCGCAGATTTGTTGTTTCAAGCACGGGAATCATTCGAGCTAGTGATAAAGTTATCGACACGAACGAAAAAATGAAGAATGGGATTGATATCGTTGCTCTAATTTTTTTTTAATATATTCTGTGACAGCAGATGGGATTGATATCGCTACTCCGAGTTGAGTTTCTATGACAACAGATTCTCTTCTCATTGGCATTTGCATTTACCACTCATCCTAGTCGCTTTAAACAAATTACAGAGGCGGGACCTCTAATTTCTTTACTGCAGTGGTGTTCTTGCATTTTCAAACAACTTTGTCACGGGCATTCTTTCTTTATTTGTCATTCTATTATATTGTTACTCTGCTTCCAGAAGATGCATTCTCTCATTACCATCATCAATGTGGTGCTGACTAGCAAAGAGAACTATAGAGAATGGTATAGAAATATCAAAATCACATTGATACTTGACATGTGGGAATGGTATTTATGAAGCAACAACTTCCAATGAAGAAGAAGTTGAATTGGATGCTACTGAAGATGAATTAGAAGCAAATCCAAAGAGTAGCAGACCAACCATTCCTAGCTCAAACAAAGAAAGTGCCATATGGAAGGACAAAGACCAGAAAGCATATGATGTGATTTCTACAACAGTAAGTGAAGAGGTGAGTCATCATATTGCTTTTATTAAAGACTCCTCCGAGACTTTGAAGAGATTAAATGACTTGTATGACACACACTCAGAACTAGAACTTATACAACTGATGGTGAATCTCTTCAACCTAGAGTTGAAGAATGATGACCCTATGGATTTAACTTCTAAGATCAAATCCATAATGCGTGACATTGATGCTACTGGAGTGAAGATGCACCTTCATCTCACAACCTTCATTAAGGCCATGTACCATACATATTCTCACTATCTTCAATCTCTGCAAGCAAGTGGTCAAATGAAATCCATCACATTTGACAAGTTGGTGGAGAAAGTTACAGAACATGAGAAATACTTTGGAAAGAGGTCAGTTCATTCCACTGGCGATACCATGTGCCTTGCTCAGATAGAGAAGAGTCAATCACATGATTCTTCTAGAGGAGAAGGCAACAAAAGGGGACGTGGAAGAAAGACTTTTAGAGGTAGGGGGGTAGACACAACCAAGGTCATAGATCTAATATTCATTGTACCTGTTGCAAACATAATGGGTCACTTGAAGTGAATGACTACAAATTTCCATGAGAGAAGATTAAAGAAGATAGACAGAATTAGAAAGAAGACAAAGGTAAAAATTCAAAACTAGCAAAAGGTAAACCACTTGAATCTACTCATTACATTGTTGCCCATTGCAATATAGGAGTAACTGAAGATTTGTTTAACACTTCATATACTCCATGGAGATATGCATGGCTCCTTGAAACGAGCACAACCTCCCACATGACATTTAGAAGAGACTTCTTCAAAGACTTCAATGACAATGTATATGACGTAGTATATTTTCTAGATAAATCGAGTCTCGGACCTTCGGAAATGGTCACCATAAGGCTTAAGTTTCCTAGACTCTGAGATTTTGTTTTGCATAATGTGCTCTATCTTCATAAGTTGCAAAGGAACTTGTTTTCCCTTGTGCACATTTGAGAGAAAGGCCACTCTATTCACATGTTCGATCGAAAATTTGAAATAAGGAAGGATTCAAACAACATGGTTGTCATGACCGGAATGGAATATGGAAGACTACTAAAACTTAAAGGGACATCTGCCTATACACAAATGTTGCATACCTCTCTCATCATGATAAATGTGTAATGTCATCTAGTCTTTTGTGGCATGCTATATTTTTCCATATTAATTATTACAGTCTTTGTTCGTTGAGAAAGAATGGTGTTTATGGTTTGCCTACTATTCTTGGGAAATTGAAGCAATATGATGCTTGTATCTTAGGAAAGCATAGCAAACAATCATTTCATGATTCTACTTCCAGAGCATGTAGAAAATTTGAACTGATTCATCTTGATTTATGTGTCCCTATGTATGTTCCTTCTACAAATGGAAATAAATATATCATGTCTTTTATTAATGATTCCACCATGATGTTTTGGGTGTACTTGCCAAAAGTTAAATCACAAGCTTTTGAAACTTTTAAAAATTTTCATATATGGATTCAAAATGAAGCTCAATCTTGTATTGGCTCTCTTCGCACTGATAATGGAAAATAATATACATCTAATGAATTTGAAAGCTACCTTCACCAACATGGGATCAAGAATCAAACCACAGTTCCATACAATCCCCAATATAATAGTATAGCTGAACGAATGAACACGACACTCCTAAATATGGTTCATTCCATGATGTTTTTCAAGAATGTAAAATTCATTTTTTGGGTTGATGCATTTCTATGTATAGATTATGTGAAAAATAGGTGTCCATCTCACACTCTACAAAACAATACTCCTTATGAAATGTGGTATGGTCGCATTCCTTTGTTGAGGAATCTCGAGGTATTTCGTTTCACCTATTATGCCTTGATTCCTAAGGAGAAAAGAAGCAATCTTGATACAAGGAGTCATAAGTGCATCTTCTTGGGGTATACTCAAATACCACCAAGGGATATCATCTTTACAATGAGACAAATAAGAAATTCATCATTTCCAAAGATGTAATCTTTCTTGAATCCTCAAGGAATAACGAAATTGTTGAGAGGCATCTTGATCATCTAGACAAATTCAATCGTGTAAAGACATATCATGAATTTGATGATGAGATTCCACATCTTGAAGTGTGGATCCCTATCTTGGGTCAATCTCTGGAATCTCCTTTTGAAGCACCATCTCCCCCACATGAAGAAGTTCCAGCCACTTCATCTTAACTTGAAGTTCATTCAGATGATTTGACTGAGAGGATTGAAAAGTTGAGTCTTGATGAGAACTTAGCACCATGTCAATCAGCTGAGAATCCTAGACCATCTCAAAACGGTCCACGAAAATGGCTCACAAAAACACTTGAAATTGTTCATCCTGATGAGTTTGGAAAGACAGGAACCAAAATTTCCTCAAGACAAGATGGATGTAATATAGATAATTCAAACTTGGGTGGTGTATATGACATGGATGTTTCATTTGATTGTGAGTTAAATTTATCTACTACCTTGAATTGACTTTGTTTGAAGAATACACTTCTTGTGATGAATGGAAAGAAGCCATGCAAAAGGAATATGATGCTCTCATCAAGAATGGGACATGGAAGTTGGTGGACTCCATTTGGAACCAAACCAATCGGCTACAAGTGGGTATTCAAGAACAAGTACAAGTCAAATGGCTCACTTGACAAGAAGAAAACAAGGCTCGTGGAAAATGGATTTTCACATAAAGAAGGCATTGATTACAATGAGACCTTTTCCCCCACAGCAAAACAGGATACCATCTGTACTCTATGTTCCATGACATCACGGAATGGATGGAAAATTCATCAAATGGATGTGAAGACTACTTTCTTGAATGGAGACTTGAAAGATAATGTTTTCATGTCTCATCCAGAAGGATTTGTTGTGAAGGGACAAGAACATAAGGTATGTAAGCTCATCAAATCCTTATATCAACTTAAATAAGAACCGTGAGCATGGTATGAAAAGTTAACTCGACATCTTTTGAAATTGAATTTCAAGCATTTCAATCTTGACGATGCAACTTTGTTTGTGAAGAAAGCTGGAAAAATTATTGTATATCTTGTAGTATATGTAGATTATTCATTGATAACATGGAACATCGAAAACTACGTTGCATCCATAAAGAAAGAGTTGAAGAAATGATTTTAGATGACATATTTGGGACATCTTCACTACTATTGGGGCATTGAATTGATTCAAAATCCAAAGTATATATTCATCTCTCAGAAGTACATTTGATAACTGTTGAACAAGTTTGGCATGGCTGAGTGTAATCATGTTTCTATTCCAATGGAATAGAATTTGAAACTCACATTAAAATAAGGGAATGAATTTGAGGGTGCAACCAAGTACAAACAACTCGTGGGAAGCCTTATCTATCTTACTACAGACATTTCATTTGTTTTTGGGATTCTTTCCAGGTTCATGCAAAATCCTTATGAAGGACATTGGTCTACTACAAAAAGAGTTCTAAAATACTTGAAGGGAACACAAGATTGTAATATTCTTTGCTAGATTTTCCAAAGTTTAAATTGGTTTATTGGTTGGGCTATATTTTGAAACAGTTTGAGTGCCCTGAAATTTCATTAACTGTGGGATAGTGTTGGGTTATTTTGCCAACAATATAGAACACACAAAAATGATATATATATCCCAAAATTATTGCACTTATATTATAAGACAACATCAGTACATTTAAGTGTTGATAGGAATGTTATAACTATTGGGTATGTGTTATATTCTTTGCACAAGCAGTAATGTTTGAGCGTATGCGTCGGGTGCACAGGGGGGCGGAGCCCCCGGGAAAAAAAAAAAAGTATGCCTCGGGAAACATGTCATGTATTTAGGTGGTTTTCCGGCACATGGTTTTTGTTGATGATTTTCTATTTTCGGTTAAGGAATTAGGGTTTTGGACTAATCCAGGTCATTGGGTTAGGGTTTTGGATGCCACTGGCTCCTATATGTATATTGTATTGTAAAAAATGTATCATAATGAATGAATATAGAATATGATGGTTTTTTCGGTTTGGGTTTTCAAGGGAAAAAAACATCTCTGTGTAATGCTTGTATTTGCCATTGTATATTTTCTGTTCTTTTCTGAATATTTGTTTGCAATAGATATTGTACAAGGTTAGAATTTACGATAACCGTAATTGAATAACACAAATCTAACCTGTAAATAAATTAATCCGTTGCTTGTGCACAGAGAAATGGTGGCTTCAACATATAGAGATTACTTAGTAGTTGTATAAGAGGAGGGACATGTCTATAAGCTATTGTATGTGTACAACTTCCAGATGAAGAGTGGACAACAGTCCATATATGAAATATCTCTGCCCACGAGTTGACTCGACCTCCCCAATAGCAGCAACACTTCAGATATTGAAGAATACGGCCCAACAAACAAATTCCTTCTCCTAGCAACAAGTAACATGGCCCCAACTATAGTATTCCACTATAAATTGCACCCAACCTCTAGGAAAATCCGCACTACCTCTAAAGGAAGTGCCCAACAAGTAGAAAGGGCGCCAAGCAAGCAAGAAATCGCCCAAATCTGAGATGACTCCTTAAGAAGAGGTAAATGAACGCCCAACAATGAATAAATTCATCCACAATGCCAAACTCGGCCCCCGTAGCAGAGAATAATACCCAGAAATAGAGAAACTTCTCCCTATTGATCTAATCGACCTCCTTTCCAAAGATAACTCAACTGCCACTACTGCAACTCAACCACAAATAAAAGAGAAATGATGCCACTAAAATATCTAAGTTGTCAATGAATCCCAAGGAAGAAATATGGATGATCTCTTCTCCAAACTAGCTAGGGTGTATCATTGCAACACCGAAACCAGTAGCAAAATGAAGGGTTTCCAAAAACCCTAGAAAACTCTCCAAGAGCTCTCCAAATCTATTTTCTCAATAAGCAAGCGTAAGAATGAGGGGCGCCTCTTCATTTCCCTTCTTTTATTTCTCCCTTGAGTTATTTCTCGCTTACTTACTTTTAATTTTATTTTTAAAGACACTTTATGCTTGCACACTTTATAACTTTTAAGTGACTTCATTTTCCTAACACCCATGTCCCCCTTTTTCCCATTTTCACTTTATAAAGTCGTTTCTTAGGAAAAAGTTGAGTTCCCTAGGTAACTTTTCCGACTTAGCCTATGGGAACCAAATTAGGCTAGCGGAACCACTCCTTATGCCTCCTAGGCCAACGGGGACATTACAAAGATTTTGGACTTGGGTACTCTAAGGTGGATGAATTCAACCTAATCGAATATTCTTATTCAGACTTTGTAGGGGATAAGGAAAATAGAGTGTCAACTTCAGTATATCTCATGAGTCTTGGATCAGTAGTTATCTCTTGGAGATCACGCAAACAAACAATTCCAGCAAATTCCACAACACGAGCAAAATATGTTGTAGTTGTAGAAGCGACGAAAGAGATTGTGTGGCTCAGGAAAATACTTCAAGATTTGCAGGAAAAACAAGTGAATTATACTCCTCTTCTAGTTGGCAATACTTTTGCAATCATGTTGGCCAAGAATCCCAGATTCCATGATCAAACTAAGCACATCAACACAAAGTATCACCTAATTCGATATCATGTAGAGGCCAAGACATATTCACCAAAGCACTTGGAAGAGAAAATTTTGAAAAGTTTAGAATGATGTTTAGAGTCACAAACACCCCTTAGGATTAAGGCGAAGAATGTTGGACTCGTAATCCTTAGGATTGTGTTATTGTAAGATTATTATAAATTTGAAGAGTTGTAGGTGATAGAAGAGTCACCTGTTAGGGAAGACCAACAATCAATTACTTTATATTTATGAACCTCTCGTGTTAATACAAAACATATGTGTGGAGTTACAAGTTCTTCCAATACCTGGTTTGACACATGTCAATGTTAAAATATATGTCAGCTTAAAATCTAGAAATTGGGTTCTCACCTTTATTTGGAATATTCTCCAATTAATGGCATTGTTTACTGGTTATATTTCTATGGTTTATTTGATATTATTTTTTATTGATTAAGGATATGAAAATACAAAATAAAATAAAATAAAATAAATATAAATAAAATTTTATTTAAATGTTAGGCAATGTAGTATAATTGATGATGTCAAGAATATGTGAACAAGTATTTGAACTCAAAATCCTAATAGATCTGATTGAATAACATTTTCAAAAGCAAAAAAACTCAAATTTGTCAAACATAGTTCACATATTTCATTACTATATTGGAAAACATGCAAGTGAACACATTACAAATGAGGGCATATTTACTTAAATTCATTAAACAACATACTCGCAATTCAGCCATGGAAGAACACAAGTAAACAGAGGAGAAACACAAAAACAATCATCCACCAAAATATGTCCAAGCTTTATCAATGTTTCCCAATATAACTCAAAGTTTCAGAATACAACATTTCCCCAAGTTCCTTTTCAAAAATAGTCCCTTCTTATGACTCCACTACATATATTTATTCAAAATTAGAGTGAGGACTTACCCAAAAAAAAACCAGTACTCCCTTTAACTCTTTGCAGACTCTTCTAGCCTCAAATAGGTAGATCGCAATTCAAATGCCTCTAGGAAAATTGTGTTTCCTTAAATTGATTTAATTTCATGAATTTGATGTCTAATGAATACATCATTATGATTCAAGGTCTATGCTTAAATCCATATTAATAAAAAAAATTGCATATCAATGAGGTCTTCATTATAACTCTTAATTGTTTCTCATTAATTCTTTGTAAACCCTATAGTTTTTTCCCTATCATCTTCTAGGGATTTTTCGATTCGGTTGATGAGCTCTAGAAATTGGGTGAAGTTGTCTACATCTTTCAATGCTCTCATTGTTACACATTATTTTGGCCACTCTGATGATGACCCTATAGGCATGTGTTCAGGCTTCCAAAACAATCTTTCACATGACGAAAATGGTTGAGTTCTTCCCCTACAAGGCACATTTTTAGAATGACGTCGCAGGCTGACAGTTATACACAGTGCGAAAATCAAGGATTTCTGCAAGCTGCTTTATGCCTGGCCTGTGGGATTTCCGCATGCTGCTATATAGGCAAGGTGTGGTGACTCTTTAAGCTAAGGAAAGGAAGAAGTTTCACTAAGTTTCTAGAAGGGGAATCTTCTAGAATGTGATGTGGTGTCCGTATGGTTGTGATCTTACTGGCTTTTATGATTTGGTGGGATCATCCTCATCCTAGTAACCACTTCATCTTCTCCTATATAATAATGGATTTCTCATGGAAAAGGTTAAGCAAGGTCAAGCAAGATTGAGCAAAGAATAGGATGAAGACTGTGTGAAGGATCCTAATGCAATTGGTGCTTGAGGCCTCCATTTGTCCATCAAGATTTGTGGATTATCTTCATGCAAATCCAAAACAAGTGTATGTGTGTGTTGGAACAAAGGACCATCGAAAAGGAACTTGTGACATCAAGGCACTATGGTTGTATCTTCCACTTTTACTTAATATGATACAGTGGCATGTCTCTTTCCCATAAAATCATTAATGTTTTATTACATGACTCCTTGATCACATGTTTAGGTTTCCATTGAATCTATAATTGTTGCTTTCACTTTGGTTGGTTTGTGTCATTGCAGATCTGATCTCACAAGAGCACCAGAGCGAAGCAGAGACAACAAAGATATAAGGAAGCGATATATAGAGGTATGTCCATCACTCCTTCTTTGATGATGAATTCAATGGTAGCTACCTAGGGAAAGCATCATGTCTTGTCTTGTTTTGTTCTAGATCCAAGTGGATCTAGGGAGATTAGTTTATGTCTACATTCACCGATTTATCCAATAAAAAAATTGACGAGTCCACTGGGGATAATCGTTTGATTGTGTTTTTTTGTTGGTCATTTGCTCTTTACCTATTCTTTTCATTTGAAATCAGTCTCTGAGTCTTTGGAAGAAAATCCATTTAGATCCTTTGCCTTTCTCTCAAAATTTCTTGATTTACAAACACCTCTACACTATACCTTATACATAACCTGCGAAAACCTCCAATTTCCTCACCCTGGTTGTTTGCTTCAGTTCGGGATTTCCGCACCCTATCCATTTATGGCCTGCGGAAACCATTAATTTTTGCACTGTGATATGATACCAGCCTACGACGACGTCTGTGAAATTTTCTAAGTTGGGTCTTAGCCTCTGTTGATGCCCAGTTTTTTCTTTAACCAACTGGAAAGGATTTTTAATACCAACATATGACTTTTTTCTGAACATTTGACTTGTTGTTGATTGGTTTTCGGAGATCGAACACCTCTCTTAGTCATTTTCCAGTTTTCATTTTTTATTTTTAGACAACAAGGGTATAATCTCTGAGCTTGTATCTGAGTGCTTGTTTGATTAAAAATCTTGGATTGGATTTGAAATTTTGGATTGATTACGTATTCTAGTTTGCTTGATGATTGAGAAGTTGTCTCTTCGTTTGCGTTTGAGGAAATACTTTCTCGTCATTTTTTATTTTTTGTCTTCATTGAAAGTTCGATTTGGGTGCTTGTTGAAGGTATAGATTTTCTTGGATTTCTTGTCTTTTCTCTACCATGCCCTTTGTCTGGTCTTAGAAAGGAAAAAATTGAATTTATCCATTCGTTTGAATAAACATATATAAGATCATTTATTGCATTTAAGAGAAGAGAACATTGAAGAACTTCATTGTTTTATTGGTTGTTTGAAATTGTGTTCATTTAAAGAAAAAGGAAGTATATTTCGTAGTTTGCATTATTCTGGAAACATATTCTCCTTGTTGTAGATAGAATTCATTGAATGAAAATTTGCATCATTCATTTTCTATCTGCATGTTATTGGTTCAAGGTCATAAACAACATCGGTTTCATTCCTGTCTCCCTCTTGAGTAACAACAACTTTTAAAAATATTGTGAAAATCTAAAATTTAACTAGTAATTTTTCTAGGGCTCTTTTACACCAACATTAGCTAGGCTAGAGCTTTGGAGTAGGCAGTGAGACATACTCTCCAAAGCACAACACACACAATAGCATCCTGTGATAGGGAATGTAAAATTCCATTGGCAACATTTTTTCCTAGGAAGCCCTTCTCACACAAAGTTCAAACCTGAGGTCACATTGAGATTAGCAGAGTTACTCACCTTGCTTTGTTGGTCTCCGTGTAGAGATTGTGCGTATTATGGGGGTCGCTTGAAGGTATACCCACAATGATGAGTGGAAGCCTCTCAAGTTGATTTTGAGCTAGATACCCTACCCTTGTGTGTGGATCAGACTGTCGACTGTCTCCCTAGACATCATTGTTGTTTTTGGTAGCCTTAGTTGCCTATCTTCTTAGGGTCTTACACAAGGTGACTGTGGAGGGGCAAGTCTTCACGGTACCTGGAATCAACGTTGGCCAGACTCAATCAGGCTCCTTGGAGGGTATACCCACGATTATGTGTGGGAGCTTGCACCAGGGTGTAAGTTTGTTAAGCAGGTCATCAACGTAACTTTTCCACCCTAGCCCAGCCCCTTCTTATCTTGACTTCGTAACTTTGGATTTCATCACCAACTAGTGACTTCGGAACAAGAAGGTTTTGTTTGCTTGGTTTTGATTCCTATATTCTACTAGCGAGTTTTGTTTGTTTACATAGTTAGCCATAGATTTTTTCCGTAGAATTTTCGGTTTGGCCAACATTGACCCTCCACATCGTTCACGTAGGATGCAAGGACTACCTCCAGAATATCCGAAAGTTTCCCAACCCTTCCTCCCTAATCCACCGAAGGAATCTCCTCAACAGAGTGAGATCCAGGACCACGTACCTTCACAAGCGGAGAGAACTGACTCTTTAGAAAGTTTTTGAATCGTTTATGATTCTTTGGACACTTTCCGCTTACCTCCTAGATACGAGAGACGTATTCTCCGACTCAACTCATACAGAGAACTTGTTGTTGACACTTCTGGAATACCACCTGAAGTCCTTACTGGCATTGAAAACGAGGATCCTTTTTGGACCACTGACATATCTCGAACTTCGACTTCTAAACGGAACCCTCCCGGCTCAGAGGCAAACGTTGAGATACCTATCATTTTTGAACCACCCGAAATGTCCATTACATTTACATACCTTTAGTTCATTTTAACAGTACAACCTGTTATTTATTCGTTGGTTCAGAGGTTGGTCCTAGCTCAATTATCCCTCTTCAGCAAGCCCATTCCACGATGGTCCCAAACACTACGATTATCCCCACTGGGAACACGGTGGCTAGCCAACCTCCTATTGGTACACCGCGTTCGTCTAGACAAATCCCATCACTCCCTCTTGGGTATAACGCCTTGAATGCTTCTATCCCCATTCCTACCCAAGTTCCATCCGGAGCTTCTGGAGTCTTTACTCCTCCTAGGTATAATGCTACTTCTGGTTCTATTCCGACACCATCCCAGTTCCTCTCCGAAGGGTCTAATCCACCTTTTATAGGAGGATTTGTACCCAGTGGCTCTACTACCTTTGGAATTTCTACTCTGTTATCACTTCTGGTTATCAGATTCCTATTGGGGGACAGTATAACCCAGGGGGGAAAACTCAATTTGGAGGCCAGACACAAATTGGGGCATCATCTTCACCTGGAGGACAATCCCTACACGGAGGACATAATCCACAGTATAATCCACGGTATGGACAGAACATCCCCAGATCACTAGCCCAGTATTGGAATCTTTTTATTCAAGAAAATCCACAATCGACTGGGGCCAACAACCTTAGGTTAGCTCTTTTATACCCCCTAGCTCAGGCCAGTCATACCTCGATTCTTCCAATCCCATTTGGGGTCCGAAAATTCAACCTAGTGTCCTTCCCCAAGCGACCATTCCCAATCAGTACAACCCTGTGGCCTACCTACCTCCGAAGACATGCCTGAATCTATTAGGACATTCCCCTCCCATACAAGTTTCTTATGGTCCTACTGGTCTACCGACGAGACTCCCTCCCAAAATTTACCAGTATCCTCTTGTGAATAGACAATTACCCTTTTTAGCCACCTTGGATCTACCTGATTTGTCTAGAATCTTGAATGATCATATCCTGCATTCTCCCCACTGGCCTGTGATACCGACCAAATTATTGTCTGACATCCCCAAGTTTGATGGTAAATTGAGAGAGGATCCAAACAACCATGTCATGACTTTCCACCTTTGGTGCTCATCCAACTCTTTGATGGATGATTCCATTCGGTTACGAATCTTTCAATAAACTCTCATGGGTTCAGCTGCAAAGTGGTATATAGAACTACCACGAGGTTTCTTCACTAACTTTAATACCCTCACTATGGATTTCCTTACACACTACCAATTACCGATTTGTTATGAAGTAGGAACTGAGATCTTAAGTTCCTTCAAACAAACTAAAGCCACTCACATCTTTGATCACATTCATGAGTGGAGACGAAGATGACGTTTAATCAAACTCGAGCTTCACAGTCAGTTATTGGCAAAGTGGTTCAAGAAATCATTTGTAAATAAGATCTCTCGTGATATTTCCATGGGTGGTGTTGTCACCGAAGAACATGCTATCAGTTGTGCTCAGTACCTCGACCTCATCTATTCACAGACAGGTACTCTTTACGACTTACTCCCTAATGCACCTCACCCTTCTACTATCGCTACTTCAACTACCCCTCCTGCTTCTCATGCGGTTGACGGTGTGATTGGCACTTTCCATGCTCAACCTCCAAATACACAAACCTCTCCTACCAACCCTGAGTCCAATGCTTCTAATGTTCAAAATTCTTTGTCTCCTACTCCTCCACTGGCAAAACTGTTGAGGTTAACTCTGTTCAATCTACCACTGTTGAAAAGAATAAATCTAAAAAAGGGAAGGGTAAGAATAAGGAGGACAAAAATAACCCACAGTCTGAGAAAACCAAAACCCAACATATTGATGATAAGGATAAGCACAAACCCTGATACCCTTGCCTTATCTATGGTGACGATCACTATACGAAATATTTTCCAAGCCGGGCCGAGGTGACTAAGTTTGTCCAAGGGACCGTGAAACCTCCTACACATGTTGTTTTGTCTCAAACTTTCCCTTCTCAACAGCAGGCCCAACTGGTCATCCATGACCAACCCTCTCCCTCCACTACTTCTTATGTACTCATGTGTACTGGTGATTCCATAAAGAATGACGTTACACTCGCCACTCGAGCCAAAGATTATTCTTCCTCAAAGGAGAAGGTCGACGATATACCACCTTCGTTGGTTCAACAACCTCCTTCAACTTCACCTTCCAACGGTCCTCTTCATCTTGAAAGACCAAGTATCGATACAATTCTTCGCCCTCCCCCAAAGGGTGTTGTTCGAAAGTCCGCCTTCAACCCTCATGCACGTGCTGCTCAAAACTACAGTATTGTAGAAGATCTGGTGCAAGCACCTTCTACGATGTTGGCTCTCAAAGTCCTTCAAAGTTTCCCTGCTCAACAGAAGGCGCTGCTAAAGGCTATCGGTGGAATTGATCCCATGGATACAAATTTAATAGTTTTTGACCTCGAAGATCACATTCCAAGACTCCCCCCTCAACTAGCATTCCAAATCCAAGTTGTTGTCTCTGACAAGGACATCTGTAGGACTATTATTGATGAGGGTTCCTCCATGTGTGTAATGTTTGTTGCCTGTTGGAAATCCATCGGCTCTCCTCCTCTTGTTGAATCCCATAACACTCTTAAAGCATTCAATGGCTCTGGCTTTAAACCCTACGGTGTACTTCCTTCGTTGTCTATTACCTTGGAAGGAAAATCGGTCAACGTTGAAGTTGAGGTCTTTGATGCACCTCTTGATTATAACCTCTTACTTGGCCGTAGTTGGATTGACGCGATGCGTGCCATTGTGTCTACCCTTTTCCGCGTTTTACATTTTCCACATCAGGGAAAGGTCATCATTGTTGACCAGCTAGCCTTTTTCAACTCTGACACCCATACTAGCAACGTCCCTTTTATCGCCAAGACACCTCCTGGGTATGAGAATGTTGGTGTGGGCCTGCTTAAAGATTCCACTATGATGGGAACTTTCCCGATCCCACCTCCTTTGGTTGCCTCGATCAACATGATTTCCACCTCGGTTTGCCAAACTCACACATCTTCCAACCCGTGGATCATACCTGAACCAGGCGATTATCTTCGCTACGGCAACCAAATGCCTTTGAGTTTGGTTGAATCTGCCTATCAAGACATTCAATCGACAACCCCTTATACCCCCTCTCTTGGTGATTCATCTCATGACCCATTCCATGTTGTTTTTCCCATAGATGAGACAATTATGTCGGTTATGTCGATGGAAGATACCTCTTGGGATGATGGATATCATCGTTCCATTCTCTTCCTCGAGCAACACACCATCGAGAGTTACCAACGGATCTCGACTCCGTCGACCGTTGCTATCATTTCCTGTGTTCCCGAGACATCACACGACATGTTATATGAAGGGAACTTAAGTAATATTTCACCCACCTTCCCCCTCGACATATCCATTAAACCTGGAGTTGTTGAAAATGTTCATATCAGAGCTTCATGCTCTACTGACGAGGTTGTCACCTATAAATCACTTTTCCAATAATTTTGTGACATCTTTGCTTGGAGCTATGAAGAAATGTCGGGTATTGACCCTGATATTTTTGTACATGAAATTAAGACATACCTGGGCGCTAGACCCATCCGGCAGAGACTTCATCTGGTCCACCCCCGTAAAGCAACTGCTATTAAGCTTGAGGTCGAAAAACTTCTTAAAGCTAGCTTTATTTATATTGTGGCTTTAACTGATTGGGTATCCAATCTCATTCCGGTTAACAAGAAACAAGGTACGATCTGTGTATGTGTCGATTATAGGGATATAAATCAAGATTGTCCTAAGGACAACTTTCACACCCCCTTCATTGACAAGATCATTGACGATTGTGCCAGGAGTGAAATCTTCTATTTAATGGACGATTTCTCCGGCTATAATCAAATCAACATCTTGCCCACGGATCAACACAAAACCGCTTTTATTTGTCCTTGTGGCACCTTTGCCTACCGAAAACTACCCTTCGGTTTAAAGAACATTGGTGAGACTTTTCAACGTGCTATGTCTTATGCTTTTCATGATATTAAGCACATTGTACAGCCATATCTAGATGACCTACCGGTGCATTCCATGCATCATAGTGACCATCTGGCCCACCTCCAAGCCATTTTCCTTCATTGTCAGTTCTATCGTATATGCTTAAACCCACACAAATGTGTTTTTTGTGTGGAGTCCAGCCGACTTCTAGGTTTTATCATGTCATGCCAGGGGATCAGGGTTGATCCTTTGAAGGTCGAGGCGATCCTCAATCTCCCTCCTCCTTCTTCACTTCGCCAGCTTCAAAGTTTGCAAGGGAAGGCAAACTTTTTATGTTGTTTCATCCCCAATTATGCTCAATTAATGCTCGGATTTACTTGACTACTCAAGAAATGTTCTGATTTTGTAAGGGATTCCATCACCAACAAAGATTTCGAAGCTTTGAAACTAACTTTAACCCATACCCCGTTACTTTTCCCACCCGATTATAGTCGAGATTACTTCCTTTATCTCGCTACTTCGGACTCTACCATCGCCACGGTTCTAGTCCAAGAAGATGATTTACACGATGAACATGTCATTTATTATTTGAGTCAGAGTCTCACGACTACTGAAGCCAAATAATTACATGTTGAAAAACTGGCCTTGGCAGCTGTTCAAGCTGTCCAACAATTTTGTCATTATATCTTACTACGCAAGACCACTATAATTTCCAATTGCAACCCCATGCAACACATTCTTACACACCAATTACTAAAGGGGCAATACTCCAAATGGATAGTAATTCTCCAAGAGTTTGACTTAGAATTCGAATGCGCTAAATCCAAGAAATCCTTGGTGTTTGTCGAACTGATATGTGACCTTCCCTGCATTGAGACAGAGAATGTAGCAGAGGATTCTTTATCCAATGAATCCCTTTTTCTGATCAGTTCTGATGACCTTTGGTATGGGGATATCATTATCTATCTCCAAACTTAGACTTTCCGGATCGATTTTTCTAGCACTGACCGTCATCGAATACACTACCAAGCTCGTCAGTACATTATCCTCGGTGACACTCTTTATCGTCGTGGAGTTGACTCTGTTTTTAGATGATGTCTCACCTATGATGAAGCTGAGAAAGCTTTGAATGACTGCCACTCTGGAGCATGTGGTGGTCACATGTTTGGGTATGCTACTGCCCAGAAGATCTTACGCGCAGGGTATTTTTGGCCTGCTTTATTTAAATATTGTATTATTGCCGTCCAAAAATGCCATGCTGGCCAAACATACAAAACAAGATAAGATCGCATCCTACTCCTTTACACCATGTAGTTTCATTGGACCTTTCGCGAAATGGGGCATTGATTTCATGACCTGTAACCCTCACTCGGTTGAAGGGCATGGATACATTATTGTAGCCGTGGATTATTTCACCAAATGGGCCAAGGCGATGCCTACTTTCAACAATACAGAGAAAACTGCAGTCCTTTTCATATTTAATCATATCATTACTCGATTCAGGATCCCACAAGCTATCTTTACTGATCACGGTAGCCATTTTCGAAACTTTATGATGTTTGAACTTACCGACAAGTTGGGTCTTCGGCATGAAAACTCAACCCCCTACTATCCACAAGCCAACGACCAAGTTGAAGCAATAAATTAAATTCCTTATCACTACGCTTCGTCGGATAATAGGAATCCATAAGACCACCTGGCATACGATGTTGTTTTCGGCATTATGGGCCTATCGACGTCTGTGAAGTCTGCTACGGGATTTACCCCCTTTCAACTAGTTTATCGCATTGAAGTCGTTCTCCTGATTGAATGTGAAATACCATCCTTGAAGCTAGCCGTCAAACTTCTCCCAAACACCTCTATCGAAGAGGAACGTCTATTGTATCTTATGCAATTATACGAGACCCGTCGTGATGCTACCCTAGTTATTGAAACCTAGAAGAAACGTGTAAAAGCCGAATATGACAAGCATGTCAAGTCGTGTGTTTTCTCTGAGGGAGATCTAGTTCTCCTCTATGAACAAGATCGTGATCTGCTAGGAGCCGGAAAATTCGAAGTTATGTGGTGTGGTCCATATATCGTCAAACGAGTGTTAGAGAAGGGAGCTTACGATTTAGTAGATTGTGATGGAATTCCTTTGAGTGAACCCAGAAATGGGCTTTACTTGAAGAAGTACTATGCTTAGATTGTGTGTTTTTTCATTATTCGGTTTCGACTCCCAACTGCTTACATTGCATTGTGCTTGGTTTCCAGATGTCGATGTTTTCTCTCCCCTATATTGGCTTCACCGATGGTGCTAGTCGTAGTAATCAGAACCTAGCTTCTGTTGCTTGGGTGATCTATGCACCCACCAACGAAATTATCAGTTTACAAGGTGTTTGACTCAGTCATGCAACCAATAATATCGCAGAATATAGCACAGTCATCAAATTATTGACTGATGTTATCTCACTTGGGATTCGTCACTTCGTTGTACAACTTGATTCGCAACTAGTAGTACTCCAGTTAAGTAATTTCTACACTATTTGAAGTCCTACTTTGTTACGGGTATATCTACAAATTCGTCTCTTGGAACTTTAATTTTGATTATATTGAATATCAACACATTCCTAGATGTCTAAATACATTAACTAATGCTCTAGCTAATTATGTGTCAGACAGACATTTGAGACATTTATAAATCCAATCACACATTACACATTGTATATAAAAGCAGAGTAAGCCGATAGAAGCCTCATGTATATATATAATGAAAAAGTTTTACAAAAAGTGTTTTCCATCCAAGGACCAAAATATCAAAATACAGAGCCCATGGATCATACAAAATAGCATCACAGATATCGCTCGAAATAGTATCATGGATGTCGCTCGCAATAACACACCACTGCCCATGCTACCCGACAAAGTAACTGACTAAGTGAGCCGGACACGCCTACAATATGGCGTTGATAATGCCTCAGGACCTCCTCAATCGACATGTTGGGGATGTATGTCGTCAAGCCTTCTAAGTTTTTCTCCATCACCTCATAGTCATCAGCGTCCCACCCTGCTACCACACGTGCCTCTCCTCACCTCTGAATCAGAGATGTGCCTGGAGGTCGATGCAGCCCTACATCTGCATAGTCAAAAGTCTTTGATTAGTCTTTATATTGAAAACACAAAAAACATATAATATCCTAAAAACCATAAAAACATTATAAAGAACAAAATTTCTTTCATACCTAGATCTCCCCAATGAAATCCCTCGGGGAGAGTCAAATCAGGATCACCCCGAAATTCCAAGATGACGTAAGCATAATCATCAATCATTGAGATTTGGGGCCTTAACCAATCAAAAAATGCATCATTGTACCTGATTATAGGACCCGCCACGTGTTGTGCCATAAGGTCACACCACCATTTCATTCTTGGGTCTCGTGGGCCTGGTAACCCCCACTCTACTTGTAGCCGCAAATGAGGGACTCTTTCTAAGAAAAAAGACACCAAAATGGACCCATACCCAAACCGCTTTAGGCCTCCTCTCTTTATTTTAGTGAGTTGTATCTTCATACTCTAGAGCAAACAGTCACACCAATTGAATACCTGAGGTTCCAGACATTCAATGGCATATTGAAAGTAACTCTGGAGTGCCATGTGTGGCGACGTGCTTCCTACCATCCATGCAATGGTAAAGAGGATGGTTCTGAGAGTCAAATCCCGCACACCTCAAATAGCCACTTTACCTTTGCACCTTTCGGCATCCGGTTCACAGTGTCGATGTATATACTCACTCATTGGCAAGCCACCACCTCGACTCCCTATCAGAGACACCCATGCCCCACCACGGGATAGCCCCATCAGAAAGTAAATATCCTCAATGTCCAAGGAGAGGACATGAACACCCACGTGAAATACTTGTTTTTCTGTGTCCCACATATGGACCAAGTACTCTAATAGTCTTCGCTAGGATATGCCCTGGACTTTGAAAAACTTCAATAGGCCACATTGTCGAAGAGCATCAATGGTTCCTGGGTCATTCAAAGCCATAGAGTCATCATCTTCATGTTCACGTTCTCTCCAGTCCAAACTTTTTGCAATGAAACACCTGCATGGAAGTAAAAGAGGATAGTTAGCATCTTTATCCACCCTTTTTTGGAATTCTTTTGGTTAAACGCTTGCTTTTCTTTTTTGGTTTCCGGTAACTGCAACTGAGCTTCAGTTACAGTGCGGGATTTCTGTAGGGCCCGATATAGGCCACCTATGGCGGCCCCAGTGTATGCCTACCGGCCCAAAAATCACCCAAAAAATCATCTTTTGACCACCAAAAATGAATTTTAAACCATTGAAAAGGAAGAAGATGAAGTATTTACTGTTTTCACAGAAACCGTTCATCGATTGATCGCCCGTGCTCTTCACGATCCCCCACCAAAGTAAGGGGTGAAAAAGGGTTTTTTTGACAAGTTCTTGACCAAATACAAATGAAATGGTAAAAAAAGAATTCTTGCTCTTATTTATTTCATTTTTTACCTTTTTTTCATAAATATTTTATATTATAAAATGTGTTTGGTTATCAATCCTCATAACTAATAGTTCTGTAAGTGTCTTGTTTCTTGCAGGGAGAAGACTAGAGTCCTAATTAATGGAGTATGGATCTTTGTTCCGCAATTTGTTTTTCTCTTCGTTACGCATATTGATATTGTTTTAGGGTTTTTTAGTAAAACCTCGAGTTCACTCTTCGTTCGTTCTCGTGCTCGAAAAATTATGAGAACGCAACCGAGTATACTTTTGTCATCCTTTTGTACTCGTCTTCGTAACACGAAAAATGACACACATGGAGTATCATTTAAGCTATTTTCACACTCCATAAAAACGAAAAGATTGTTGAGCGACCTTGTTTTGTTCATGCTCGTACAAGTATTTGAATAAAACGTTCGATGGGCGATAGTTTATCACTTTTTCGGTCCTGTCGAACTATTTTACGAAAAAGGAATTGAGAGAGTTCTCTTTTAAGTGTTTACAGATTCTATAAACATGAAAAAATCCCGAGTTTTCTATCTTTGGAATCATTAAACAAACATCGAAAGACCCACATGGGACCAAACCACTCCTTCTTAGGGTTCGTTAAAAATACTCTGAGGGACTCGTCCGAAGGATGAGCTTACATTACAAGCATATGTTATCCTCCTCAAGCTTGTGTAAAAATAAAGAGGTACTTGCTAGAAATGGTGGGGGGGAATTTGGGAAAGAGATGTGTTTCTGTACCTGTGTTAGTGGCAGTACTAGTCGCTCTTGAACATGACACCCCTTTCGTCATTTGAATCTAGGTTGGGAAATCCATTTGTCTCTCATATGGCCTTCGTCGAATTCATAGCTTGGGTCATCTTTGAGTCAAATTTTCCAAGACTAGTGTCGTGTCATTCATATGTTCAAGAGAATTCCAAACAAATCCTCCTTCGATTCGTCCATCTGCATTGTCATTTCTTACCATGTCGACCTTCCCTGTGTCTGTTTCGAATCATTTTCATACTTTGATCTATCCTTAAATCTGTTACTTATTTCGTGTCATTGATGGGGGATACATCAAGGCCCTCTTGTGACGAGTCTTTTTCATGTCGACTTCAACTCATCATCTGAGAATAAGACTTAGAAATCGTTTAGTACCTTAGAGCATGCATGCCTCAATGGCGGGTTTCTTTGCTCTCGACAGTGGATTCACGTCATTGGTCCCTGATCGAGAGATTTCATCGAGTGTTCAACTTTAGCTCATTTATTCACATTCGTTGGATTGTACTAAGGTACCTTGGGAGTCATTGACATCAATGGTGATTTCCCTCGCACTTGTTAATGGTTTTCATCAATGATCGGTAATCAAGTGGTTTCTACCATGTTCGAATTCAACACCTGTAATCGCATGGTTAGATTCGTACTTATGGACGATGGGATTGAAGACCCTGGGTTTCATCTTTTTGGCCCAGGTTGTGATGGAGTATTTATGATTTGAATTGACACATAGATCCACTTTGTATGTCTTGTGGTTGTGTCTGAATTTACACTTTCCAATACGTAGATCCACGATGTGTTTCTGGTGGCTATGTAGATTTTTGATGACATGGATCCATGGTGTATAATTGGTGGCCATGCCTTGCATTTATGATTTCAATCACTTGTAATTTGAGCATGGGAATGCCTACCTCAGAAATGGTATAATTCTATGTAGATGCTTGATTGTTTGCAGGTTCTTGATTGGTGCGCTCCTTGTTTCTGACACACACATGCATTTTACAAAGTATTTCGGCTATCACATGTTCCAGCCTCATACTTTGGGGGGCATTCTGTTACACATTATTTTGGCCACTCTGATTATGACCCTATAGGCATGTGTTCAGGCTTCCAAAACAATCTTTCACATGAGGAAAATGGTTGAGTTCTTCCCCTACAAGGCACATTTTTAGAATGACATCGCAAGCTGACAATGGTACACAGTGCAGAAATCAAGGATTTCTGCAGGATGCTCTATGCCTGGCCTGCAAGATTTCCGCATGCTGCTATATAGGTAGGGTGCGGCGAAGCTTGAAGCTACGAAAAGGAAGAAGTTTCACAAAGTTTCTAGAAGGATAATCTTCTAGAATGTGATGTGGCATCTGTATGGTTGTGATCTTATTGGCTTTTCTGATTTGGTGGGATCATCCTCATCCTAGTAACCACTTCATCTTCTCCTATATAATAATGGATTTCTCACGGAAAAGGTTAAGCAAGGTCAAGCAAGATTGAGAAAATAATAGGCTGAAGACTGTGTCAAGGATCCTAATACAATTGGTGCTTGAGGCCTCCATTTGTCCATCAAGCTTTGTGGATTATCTTCATGCAAATTCGGAGCAAGTGTATGTGTTTTTTGAAACAAAGGACCACCAAAAGGGAACTTGCGACATCAAGGCACTCTAGTTGTATCTTCCACTTTTACTTAATATGATGCAGTGGCATGTCTCTTTCCCATAAAATTATTAGTGTTTTATTACATGACTCCTTGATCACATGTTTAGGTTTCCATTGAATCTATAATTGTTTCTTTCACTTTGGTTGGTTTGTGTCATTGCAGATCTGATCTCACAAGAGCATCGGAGTGAAGCAGAGACAACAAATATATAAGGAAGCGATATATAGAGGTATGTCCATCACTCCTTCTTTGATGATAAATTCAATGGTAGCTACCTAGGGAAAGTATCATGTCCTTTATTGTTTTGTTCTAGATTCAGGTGGATCTAGGGAGATTAGTTTATGTTTTCATTCACTGATTTATCCAATAACACCCATATCACAATGTTTAATGATCTCTTGAGTCACATTATTATTATTCTTTTTCCTTCATATTGGTATCATAATAGAGACATTTTGTGTCATATTATTGTCACATACGCATAAAAATGTGTGTCCTATTATGTTACAATTACATCGTGTTCAATCAAATTGTGTCAAATTTAAGTCATATTAGCATCATTTTAAAGTTGATTAAAAATTAAATTATTTTTATTAATTATATTGTTATTAATTTAATTTCTTTTTATTATTATTATAGGGGTGGAAAGTGTGGGGTATCATTCTTGATCCCAAAGGAAATTAAGAAAACATCTTTGAGTGAGGATTTAGTAGAGCTTCAAACAACCAAGCAAAGGCATTGGCATTATTCTAGGGGTTGAATATTATAGATGAAAATCATATTAAAAAACTTATTGTAATAAGGGACTCGGCTTTAATCATGAAGCTGATGTAGATACTCTTCTTTCAGTGATGGAAATCTAATAAGGATTGTCAAGAGAATTAGAAAGGAATTCATCCAGTTTGAAAGTGTTGAGTTCTTCCGCATACTAAGGTCACTCAATCATCAAGTAGATCGTCTGTCTAACAAGGTCGTTCTTTTGGATGCGACATATTAAGATCAAAAAGTGGGGAGGTATTCTTCCCCATCCCCTAAGTATCAAACCATAGTTATGAAACAACCTTGCATGATAGACAATTGGCATGTCAATACACATGGGAAGGTTTATTACAATTCATGATGATCAAGGAGCATTCAGACCACAGTACACTCACACACTCGGAGGTTATTGTGGGAGCGGGCTAGTCAATTGCTCTAAAGGTTTAGTTTTATTATAGTTGGGATAATGGCTTTCATTTCAGGTTTGAATTTTTGTAACTCTTGGTGGTTTCTATGTCTTTGGCTCTTGATTTTGTCTCATTCTAGTTCGAATTGGGGCTTTGAATTGGACTTTCACTCTCCAAGGTTATATTTCTGGGACCCTGGCCCTGGTGGTTTATTGGGTTTGTGCTATGTCTGCCCTAGTTAGTGTGGTTTGTGTGGCTTATTTTTTTAGTTTAATTCATGGGGCTTAGGTTTCTATTGGCTTAGTGTCTCGAATGTTATTGGTCCATCTTGTTCAAGTCATGTTGGTCAGCATGGCTCAAAATTTTCAGATTATAGTTTTTGTGGCTTAGTTTGGTTTGGTTGGTCTGAGTTGTTTTGTGTCTTTTTTTGGTTTGGTGGTGTTTACTGCACTAGAATCCCCCCACTCCTCTTAGTGCGAATTTTCAAAAGGTTAGTTTCTCAATAATCATGTTCTTCTTCTACTTTTTCGAGGTAATGTTGGTAAGCAAAGTTGGGTTTTATAAATTGATTTATGTGGGTAGAGATAAGGGGTTTGATTAAGTGTTATGTCGAGATACTAAAATGGGTCATGGGAATTTTGGGAGATTTCTTTTGAGTGAAACTCTCAAAATCCATAGAGTTTTAAGAAGACATGAGTATTATATCATTGATAATAGGAACTCAATTTTCTCAATTACTGGTAGGATGCATTCCCACAAAGAGGCTAGATATTTTGAAGTTTCATTCATACTGGAAACCCTACATAGTCAAAGGAAACAAATTGAATACCTTCAACCTAAGTGTGCTACTCTCTAACATCTAGTTGTGAGTCTTGTAAGAAACAATACTTCAATAATTCAAATGTTTGGTTGTCAATTAGGTCTTTAGTGGAGGAGGTAAAAGAAGATGAGACAATACAACATTAATAAGATGATGTGGAAATGTCGAATGTAGATCAAAAGTTCATGACCAATAAAGAGAACCAAGAGGAAGCTTACAATCATCATGCTTTTATTCTTACAATCATCATGCTTTTATTCAGTAATTGTGAATAATGTTTTGTAAATTTTGCTTGATATTAGGAGTATTTTTCAAAATGTATACTAGTAGTAGTTATCAAAAATTCTCTGGGAAGGATTGTTTTATCTCCATAATAGCCATTTTCAAATTTTGACAGTTCCCATATATATTGTTGGATATTTATCATATATATGTATTATCATGCTAACCAATGCAACTAAAACAAATTTCTAACACAAAATACATATGTTCTTGTTAATGTCTACACACACACACACACACACACACACACACACACTTCCAACAAAAACACATATTTTTGTTTGAGATAAACAAAAATACAATACTCACGTACTCTAGGCACAATCTAAAAAACATCATCAAAAGATCGATATATTTAGAATCTTTCTCGAAGATCCATAAAAATCCATAACTTTCATAATATCACATATTCAATCTATCAAGTAAAAACAATAGACTTTAACAGACCCATGTATTGAAAAAATATACGTTCAAAAGGAATTCAAAAATCATTAAAAGAAAACTATCGTGAAATCACTATTTGGCCATCTTGTACTTCTTCCAAGGAACCATAAAGCTAATATAGATGAAGTCCTTCCTTTGAGAGATGATATCTCTCNTATATATATATATATATATATATATATATATATATATAGTTTGCCAAAACAAATTGATTAGATATTGCCTATAATTAATATCCTAGTGGAAGGAGAGAATTATTTTGTACTTGGAGACTTCCTTTCATCCAATTAATGACCATAGATGAATCTCCCATGACTCGGAGCTTATCAATCCCTCTATCCAAAGCTAATTTAAGTAAGTAGAACAAGTCCTTGAATTCTGCTTGATTATTTGTTCCTCTTCCTACATTACCTTTAACTTGAATTCTACTTGATTATTTGTTCCTCTTCCTACATTACCTTTGAATTGAATTATATGCATCTTTGCAAGATATAGATTGAAGCCAATTCCACAAATAAAATTTGGTCCTTGACAAGCCCCATCAAAATATCCCCACATTAAAGATTTATCCACTTGTATCTCTGACAGATTTCTCTCTAGTTCAACCTTTGGAATAACCTTATAATATTCAAGTAAAGCATCAACCTGGGAAACTACCTGAAATGTAGGCATCATCTTTTCTTCAAACAAAATAGAGTTTCTAGCCATACATATTCTCCATAGAGCCAAAAATGTGATTGCCCTGAAGCACTTTAGATCACACTGACTAAACGAAACATTAAGACATGTATCTATGGATTCAAATTTCCAAAGGTTTTGGATTCCAAAAGCTTCCCAACCTCAATCTAGACTTTCATAGAAAAATACAATGCAAGAACAAGCGTGAAATGTTTGCCTCACTACACCTGCAAAGTAAACAGATGCTTGGACCGACTCTATTCCTTTTCTAGAGGGCTTCCCATGTTAAAACTTTATTGTTCAATATGAGCCACATAAACAACTTACACTTGGGAGGGGCCTTAACTTTACAAATCTTCTACCACCACCATTTGTTATCACCTTATCCTAGTCCAAAAAGAGTTGAGTATCCAAAACTAGAGGTATAAATTCCCTCTGCTCCATTCAAAGCCCATATTAATTTATCTGGGAAATTGTTCAATCTTATATGTGCCTTTTTTAGTTCTGCTAAAAAGTGATCCCACCTTTCGGCCAAATTTCCTCCTAGATCGAGATCGACTACATTTTATGTGTGTAATTAATTATTAATCTAGTTATTAATTATTGATTATTATTTTTATAATATTTATATATTGATGAGATTGATGAGATTGATAAGATTGATAATTAGTATAAGTCTATTTTACAACGTACTAATCATGAGAGAAAATTTTTGTACATATAAAACACAATGATGAAATTTTAAGTTAAGTCATAAAATAACCATGTAATTTTTTCTACCAACTATAAACAAGTGGTAGATTGCCACCTCGAGGAAATGTCAACTTTCTATACAACATGACATGAAAAAATATGTACACATATAAGGAAATGTCAACTTTCTACACAACATGGCATGAAAAAATATGTACACATATAAGTTCCCTCCTTATATTTTGAATCCTCCTCATCCTTACTCTAAAAAAACATGATAAATGAACATGAGTTCAATTAAATAAAAAATTGTTGAAATTTAAAGATGAAATAGAAAAAATATAGGTTAAATAGTTGTTAATACCCTCTAATCCCTTCAAGGCACCCTTGTCATTGTTAGTCTAGAGGAATATAATATATTTCAATTAATGAATGAATAATTTCAATTATATAAGTTTAAAAAATAAACACATAGTTAACAATTAATTTCCTTGGGCATGAGTTGCAAAACTTCCACCATTCTTTAGGGCATACTTTAATTCTTCATCAATGGGCTCACGACTATAGTCATTACACTGTAAGAAATAAGAGAAAACCATATTTAATTGGCATGTATTAAGCTAGTATATTAGCATAATAGATGAGATTATATTGATAAACTACAAAGCGCTCTCTAATCTAGGACCTCCCAGCTTGACCCTAAGAATGTGTAATTGTTAATTTCTTTGCATCTATCTATGCATGTACATAAGATAAGATAATATATGTTAAGTTTATCGATATCCAAGAAATGATCATGAAAGTAGGTCAATGGCACTAAAATATTACATTAGAGAAAGGTAACAAGTTAAAAGCACATCAAAATAAATAACTACCAACATATCAAAATAATTAAATACAAGCATATATTATTTACTACCTTTGTGGTCTTTTATTGTGGTGTATGAGAGTCCACTCATCATGCCTTCATCTCATCAACGATCCACTTGGCCTCTAAGTATTATTTAAGGATTTTTCAAAATATGGATTTGTCAACATCAAATGGTCTTTGTTCTATGTCTAGATATTTGCCCTCCTTATGGAGCTTGCCAATGTACTCGTTGATTTTGTTCAAAACCATAGAAAATGAAGTCATCTATAAAATTCAATGATGATACATAATGAAATATAAAAGGTGAAGGATTAGAAACATAAGTGAGTACATAGAAGAATAATTTGAACACATTTCACCTGATATGGTTTCCCCTCCTCCTGATAGTCTCTGGAAAATCTATGAAGAGCCCATTTATCATTAAATTGTACAATTGGGAACCTTCTACACATATGTTATAATGCACTTTGCTTACAAGCACTACTTATTTCAAACCAATATTTATGGAAAATTTCATTATGGAAAATTGTGTCACTACCAAATTTCAAATCCTCTCCTTTATCATTAACTTGTATATCATCATAAAGAAGTGCATATTCTCTGTCTTATATCAAGATAAATCTTTGTACCTATTCATCCTCATATATGCGCCCTATGATCAAACATTAATATGCACTTCATAGACTAAGACCCTTGGAACTTTCTCCTCGCTACAATGAATGCATGTAATCCATATCTATATATGATATCTCTTTTTTTTTTATACTTCTTATAAATGCTAAAAGATTTTTTGCAACATAAAATAGAATATAGTAAGCAATGATTAGAATTATAAATACAACTCTTCATAAAATACATACATATTTTTTAATATTATATAACAATCATAAAGTATGTAATTACAACTCACTCAAGAATTCTTGGTGTTGTCTCCATCCCTTGCAATCATTTTACTTTTTCTTCTCTAATGTTCGTCCTCTCTTTTCCTACATCCAACGTCATTGTTTGAGGAATCTTCGTAGGAAGCCATATAACTTGTGGATATATTACAATCATACACTACTAAATTAAGTACATAAAATCCATGGAATATAATATATGCATAATTTGACATGGACATTGAAAATACACATGCATAACATCAACATATGTGAAGACACCAAAATTGACCCTCTAACTCAAAGGCTTATGTATAGCCAACACAAAATGCAACTAGAGAGAGGTTAGCGTGGATAGGAGAACAAGCCTTGTTGAGTCTCCTAAAAAATGTTTCACATTTCACCGTGATAGAAGGAGAAGAAGATTAGGAGAAGGTTTCTATGTTTGAAATTCCTAAGAAGGGGGAAACTCTTCTCAACATCATGCATATTGTTTGTGACAAACAAGACATCATTCTCATTGAGAAGGTGCAACTATCGCGGGACTAGATTTTACTTCTATGTAATCAACTTGTTCCAAATTCTGCACTTTGTATAAGTTAGCCTCCTTAGATACATATAAGTTTGAATGCATTAAATTATAAATGTTCTCCATTGATTGGACTCTATGGGGACAAGTATATAAATTTGAGGAAACGTGTGATTTTAGGAGAAGTTATTACTCAATTGGAAGATAGAAAGTTGGATCTTGGATTGTACGCAATAGTTGGAGAAAGTGTGGAATAAATCTAGGCATTTCAAAAATGATATTGAATGTATGGATTTAGGGGGTTTATTTTTAATGTATTTGGGTGAGGAGGGTTTACATTAGGATACTAATTACGAGTGATATGCTTAGCAATAGATAAGAGAAATGTGGAAATTGGGTACATTTCAACGTAGTCCAAGATGTGTTCATGTGCCATATCGTCTATATCCAATGAAGACAACCTAAAATGCATTGGAATTGGTTACCCATTACATTGGTTGACCAAGTGACATAGATTGTGCATCCACGGAAGGACAATGGAGAGGATGCATGAGGCCAATGATTGCAAGGGGAATATTTGATGTCAAACACAGGCACACATACATTTAGGGGTTGACATGTCTCGATGGATGTGTGGTTACAAAACATGTGTGATTGGATAGTTATCGCAGGCATATGAAAAGGCATACTAACATGAGTGGGATATTAAGTCTAGGGGTGGTGATTCTAGGTATGTTGACATGATTGTTATAGCATTTTCTAACTATAACCAACCATTCAATGTCGTTGTTGTATGAACTTCACATTCATGGCACGAATGGCCATGAAAATATGAGCTTGGAGCATATGAAGAAGGATGACAGTAGTGACAACTCAAACTCATAATTTGACCATTGCATTGTATAGTGTAAATAAAATCTATCCAATGAAATGGGTGAGTGTTTGAAATAAGACATCTTATTTTATTTTGGTTGATATTACGACACCAAGAGGTTTGACATCTTTTCTCATTTGATTGAGTGATCCATTCCTCTACATTTCTCTCTTTTCCATGTTCTTGTATGTTATGCTTGTTCTAAATTTCATTTTGTTACCTCAAGTTGTTAATCACTCACTCAAAATTTTATGCTCTTCTCAAGTTATACAATTCATTTTCAGTTGTTGCCTAAGATTATCATGTGATGAGATGAGTTGAATGGAAAAGTTGCTACTAGTTCTTTGATCTGAAAATCGTTAGATGTCAAAATTAGTTCTTAAGTATATATTAACATCCGACCAGATTTAGAAATGAAGATTGTCTTTGACTATTTGCAAATAACATGTGAATGTCTTACTTATCCATAAAATTCCATAACACTAATGAATAACTTGAGGAAATAAAATGAAATACCAAGTTTTTGAAGACACCCTTCAATTCTACTGCTCAATCCTAGAAACAAAGGTTACCAATGAATTCCTCACAAAATTTTAAGAAAAATGAGTATACACTTGACTATGTTCTGAATAGGTGCTCAAAAAGCCCTTTTTGCATGCATAACAAGACAATGAGTCTCATACATAGCAATATGAACTAAGACTTCCATATACAAGACATTCACACATAATAGACATCGCCATCATATTCCTCTTGAAATTCTGAGAAAAATGAGTATAAGCACTCTATACTTCCCTCAAAGAACTCAATGGCATGCAAAACGAGGCAAGCCAAAACTATGAAAACCTCTTGCATTCAAAACCAAACAAATATGAAATTGGCATGAAATTCCATGTTGGGCGCTCTTGGAATGAATCCTCGTGTACTATACTATATGGAGCTAGGTTTATATAGGCTTTGCGCAGCCTAACCGAGCCCCTTTATTCTCGGGCTGCTTCGTTACACTTTAAATAATATTTGTTTGGGTTGTTTTAACAACCAGCACATGTGGTGCATTAGTAAGGGAATATTTGATAAGTCATTAGAATATTCTAGGAATATTCCCCTGGAGGTCATGGGTTTGATTCCCATGGGGAACCAATTCTATTCTCCTTTATCCATTATTGTCCAATTAGAGAGTGCCACGTGGCACTCTATAGTTGGTCCACATGTCTACACAGTCACCTGCGTACGTCAGCATTATGCCATGTCACTACCCAATCATTTCCATGTTAGCATACAGATGTTAACTAGACCTGCCACCTGTCACCTACCACATCATCGTTTGGATGACAGGTGGCATTTTTTTATTGGTCCACATGGGTGCCTGAAAATGCCAAAAATGAGTAACACATGGCAACCTCTCATGTTGCCACATCATCCAGTTGATGTCAACATGAAATCATCATGATAGTTGTATGACCTGTATGTATGGGACATGTGGCAGCCTATGGGTTTGCAACATGGCACCCATGCTTTGATTTTTTCCCTAGTTTGACCAAACTTTGATCGGCCATAACTTCTTCACATGAACTCCATTTGAGGCAATTTTTGTGTCGTTGGAAAGTTATCGCCAAGATCTACATAATGGAGTCATTTTCAAAAGCATTTAAGAAGATCAATGTTTGAGCATTTTGGATCCTCCTGGATCTATTTAAGTGTTCTGGATCCTCCTAGATCGCACCTCCCCACTGAAGAACTTTTGGAATTCCAAAAGTGTTGATTTTTACTGTGTTTTCTCACCCTGCAATTTATCCCAATCCCGGTTTCAGTCACTCCTTATCACTCCAAATGTTTAATGCCCTTTCCCAATATTAATGAAATTTGAAAACATTAATATGCATTAAATAATAAAATGATATTTGACTGAAACACATGAAATAAATGATCTTTTTCAATGGCTATCTTAAAACTCAGAAATTATAACAGCAAGCACACATTTAATGACACAATGATATTTGGTCAAATGACCCTGGAAAAACCCCAATGTGGGGAAAACCAGTGAGAGAGAGTGAGTTCTTCTTATTTCTTCAATTTCTGGAAATTACATATCAGCAAAAATAAAACCAACAGTTTACTTATCTCTTCCCTCGATTTTCGTGCTTGAAATTCACTGGAAGAAAACCCAAATCTGCAACCTCGATTTCTGTGCCCAGACAGTCGTAGCGTACGGACTGTCCCTGCAATAAATGATGTACAAATTCTAGAAAAACGTGCCCAGAAATTTAATGTTGCTGTACGGCGGCCGTACGGTCTGTACGGACCATTAAATGCTGCCCAACGCCTTGGAAATCGTGCTGTTGTACGGCCTGCTCAGAAAATTGAATGCTGTCATACCAAATCCGTACCGTACGGATTTATTTCTCCTCCTGGCTGCCTCAAAATCCATGCCCAGCTTTTGCCTTGGAAATCATGCCACTTCTTTGCTGCAAACCCTTCTTCAGAAAATGGAAACTTTCTCCTTCTCTTGCTCTCTCTCAATCTCTCAATCTCTCCAAGAAAGAATGACTTCTCATTTGGCCTTTTTCCTCCTTTAGAATCCCTAAGTGACTTTTA
>ML807062.1:5255-42964 GCA_009831015.1 Picea engelmannii | reverse complement strand
AAAAAAGATTGATATAATTTTATGCAGGGCAGATGAGAGAATAAAAAACTTAAAAAAATAAATTAATGGAGATTAAATCGATGCAGGGTAGCTGAGGAAATAAATGCACGCGCAAGGAGCGCGTATGACCACACATTCCACCGGAACCTGCTTTATTCAATCGCTTATGCTCCGCGTAGAGGGTGTCGCGCACCTTCGAGAAGTTTCCCTTGGAAGCGTTCATTCCGCGGGCGCGTTGGGGCTACATATATTTAACCCCTGATCTACATCCTCATTCGTTCACACCAGAAGATCTTTGTTCCCGATTCAATTTTTTTTTCTCTTCTAATCAGAAGAATTCCAATCTGTAGCAGATCGATTCCTGAACCACCAATGGATTCTCATTACAGCCACGGAAAGCATTCCCATGGAGGAGAGTCACAAACATCGGATCGCGGGGTTTCAGACTTTATTCGCACAGCCGCCTCCTCCTACTTTCCAGCGGAAGGGAGCCAAGGCGGAGCCGCCTCTTCACCACCAACGCAGCACCATTCCTCCTCTACTTCCGGAGAAAAGATGAAACCCTCAGGTGGACAAGCTGCAGCGAGCGCCAAAGTTCTTTTGGACGCTGCCGTTGCGAAATTGCACAAAACACAAGCGGAGGGTGGGGGAGAGGGAGAGAAGATCGATAATGCGAAGCTTGCGGCGGCCGCAGCGGACGTTTTGGCAGCGGCGAAACATTATGGTAAGATGGAGGGCAAAAGCTATGGTAAATACGTCGATATGGCTGAAGGTTATTTGCAGAAATACGGGCACAAGCAAGGAAGCGGGAATGTTGCCGGCCATGATAATTACGCGAGGCCTCCATCGTCACATCCGACACAGCATGCGCAAGAGGATGATTATTACGCGAGGCCTCAAGGAAGCGGGAATGCTGCCGCCCATGACAATTACGCGAGGCCTCAATCGTCACATCCGACACCACATGCGCAAGGGTATGATAATTACGCGAGGCCCCCATCGTCACATTCGACATCGTATGCGGAAGAGGCTGAGGGGGAGAACAAATATCTCAAGTACTTCAAGAAGGCAGAGGAATATTTGAATAAGCGTTAGAAAATTGAAAATCAGACGGAAGAAGACGCATTTATTGATGATTTAGAGGTATGGTTTGTTAGGATGAGAGCAAATTTGTATGAATAGTATTGATTTTCTTTATCAGTACACAAATTTGAAGAAATATGACTAGTATTTGGATTGTGATATGTAGTAGTCTATTATTGTTTCACATACATACAATATTGATATGGATGTATTTGGGGTCCATTGCGTAAGATTATGTGTCTTAATTTACTACTTTCTGGGACACACTGACACATGTGAACTCTAAGACCAAGATTATGAATATTTTTCCTTGGAACCAACTATAGAAGTTTTTATATATTTAAAATCTGGATTTTATATGCCAGTAGATGCATCTCCTCGTTTGCTTTTATAAAAGTTTAATTGTTTTTCCAAGGCATTACTGGGTGAAGGTATAATGACGTTTGAAGTTACTGATAATGAGCTTAAACTTGGAAATCAACACCCACCATTAAACTCACTCTGGGAACTTGTTTTTGTGTTTGGTGAGTGCCTAAACCTTGCCTTGCCTAAACAGTGTTTATCTTAATTCCGGATCTATGAAACACTGGGAGGGATTAGGTAGGGAATCTGAAACACTGAGAGAGATTAGGTAGGGATAAAAAATAAATCAAGATGCAAATTTGAAAATCTCTCCCCTTCAATTTTGAAAAGATTTGGAGTCAAATAGATCTAAGCTGATTATATATGTACTTATTCTTTATTAAAGTGATATTTTTTACTTTATGGATTTTCTATTTTTCCCATTATTCAAAGATCTGGAGTCAAATGGATCTAAGCTGATTATATATAGATTCATTATATCTGTAATTATTCTTTATTAATGTGATTTTTTTTAATTTATGGATTTTCTTTTTTTCCCTTTATTCTTTATTAATGTGATTTTTTTTACATTATGGATATTTTTTTCCATTTTAATTTACAATCCATGAATGTTTAACATTATCTGGGTGCAATCATGATTTTGTTTTGAGCAGATTCCTTATCCATAATTAAGATGTGACAATGTTTTTTTATAAAATGTTTAGAAAATACTTTCAAGTAAAATCCTTTGACCATGTAGAAATATTTTTTTTACAATAATTGTTGAATTATATTATCAAAATTGCTGTGGTCATTCCTGAAGAATTTTGAGGTCCCTAAGGCTGTCCAAGAGGTCCAAGAGGTCTGAGCAGTTTCCTTATCCATAAATAAGATGTAGCAATATTATTTTATAAAATGTTTAGAAAATACTTTCAATTAAAATCCTTTGACCTTGTAGAAATCTTTTTTTATAGTAATTGTTGAATTATATTATCAAAACTGCTGTGCTCATTCCTGAAGAATTTTGAGATCCTAAGACTGCCCAACAGGTCTGTCCTTAAAATCCTTTGACCTTGTAGAAATCTTTTTTTTTACAGTAATTGTTGAATTATATTATCAAAACTGCTGTGCTCATTCCTGAAGAATTTTGAGATCCCTAAGACTGCCCAACAGGTCTGTCCTTGACCTGTTGGGCACTGTTTTCAAGGTTTTTCAAATCTAATTTAGGGTTGTTTTAAGACAGCCACCAAGTCTAAAATTTCCAGCAGCTTTTCAGGCCGATCTCCTGCCCAAAGCTGTCCTAAAACAGTCCTAAATCAAATTTGAAAAACCTTGAAAACAGCGCCCAACAAAAGGTCAAGGACAGATCTCAGGACAGCCACCAAGTCTGAAATCTCCAGCGACTTTTCTCCACGCTGTCCTAAAACAGGCTGCCCAAAGCTGTCCTAAAACAGGCCTAAATCAGATTTGAAAAACCTTGAAAACAATGCCCAACAAGAGGGCAAGGACAGATCTCAGGACTGTTTTAGGACAGCCACCAAGTCTGAAATTTCCAGCGGCTTTTCTCCACGCGGATCTCAGGCTGCCCAAGGCTGTTCTAAAGCAGTCCTAAATCAGATTTGAAAAACCTTGAAAACAGTACTCAACAGGTCAAGGACCGCCTTGTTGAGCAGCTTTAGGAACCTCAAAATTCTTCATGGTAAGCTTTAATGGCGCGTCTCTCTTTTTTTCTTAATCTATTTTTATAATTTTCTAATGACTAAAATCCTAACCCTAGATCTCAATAGCCAAGATTAAATCTTGGATCTCACATCTAACGATCAAAACTTTAATATTTAGTTGAGATGACTTAAATCACTTAAGTCACTCAACCTTACAAAAGTGGCTTTAGCCATTACATAAAAGCCACTATAGCTAGGACTGCCAATGCACAAGCACCTATCCCACTACCCCAAAAGCTAACAATTCCGTTAAGCATTCATTAAAATTCAAACCAAGAGATTCTCTTGTTTCCAGAGCCAAAAGGACATAATCTAACATATGCAGATAGTCTAATCAAACTACCCTGTCTAATGGTGTGCAGGTATATATTCTAATAAACTGATTTAACAAAAGAAGTATGCAGCAAAACATAAACAAAAACTGCAGATATCAAGGTTTAATATATGGGTATCCAAACTAAGTTCCACCTTGGTCACAAGGTTGCTAATTGCGCCCACAAATGGGTCTGTAGGGTCTTGAGAGAGATAAGGATCAGAGGAGTCTTCAGAGTCTTCATCGGACTCAAGGGCAGGGGGAGATTGAGATGGACTGAGATGTGCGCCACGAGGTCAGAAAGGGTGTTTAGAGTCACTTGTTGTTTAGCTGCTTGTCACTTAGGATGATTATGGTCGCTCAAGATTCTCTCCTAGCCCAGAATAGCGAGGAGGTGCTTGCCTATGCATGCTTGCCCCTTGGCGAATTGTTCGCTAGGCTTTTTTGCTTAATGTCCTCCCACTTTTTCCTTCAAACGTTGAGATGATAATGGCCATGCCCATGACTTCCTCAATTTCCATTTTGCAGCTGATAATGGCCATGCCCATGACTTTCTCAATTAATTTCCATTTTGCATGGGTGGAGGCCGTGCTTCAATCGTCGAATTTCCCCATTTCCCAAGACAACATCAACAACAATCGTGAGCCATTTGCCCCTCCTTTGCTACTCGCTTAAACCTTGTGGAGCTCCAAAGGCACCAGAGAGGCACTTAGGGGGGCGAAGACCAGAGCTACCTGAAACCCCACTTGGCATTACCGTAGAGATTCAGTCTGGAGGGCAAATGCAGGGAGGAATGTTAAACAAGCTATTATTTGATCCATTTGACCAAAGGTTTTCATAAATTTCCATGCTAGATGTGAATTTGGTTGTAATGGTTAGTGTTCAATTTTAAGGATCTCAACGGGGCCAGATTTGATCCGCTTATGTATACACTAGTTATAGATTATTTAAAATAATCTCTTTGAATGCAACCATAAGTTTAACTCGTTGTGACAACCTTGGTCAAATGCCTTACAAAAATTGATTTCATACACTAATCATAGATTATTTAGAATAATCTCTTTGAATGCAGAATGCAAACATAAGTTTAACATTGTGACAACCTGGGTCAAATGCCCTACAAAAATTGAACTCAAATCATTAGTGAAAATTTTCTATATAACTCAAATCATTAGTGAAAAAATTCTACATAACTCAAATCATTAGTGAAAAATTCCTACCATGTAGAAATCTTATTGATTTGGTAAAAATGAAAAAAATAACTAGGCTGCAAATATTGGCTACTAAATTTTTAGAACCACTTTTCTATTAAACAACATGTTCATGCCCATTTTGTATCCATATACCTCGTGCTTGTGTTTATGTTGGCTAGCTTGCTTCCTTTATAGTATTGTATTATAAATGAAACTAATATATACCATTAGTAATGTCTTGATCAAAGGGCTATAATGCAATGACTTTTTCAATGGATGCTATAGCATGATCATAATACTTACTGTTCAGTGTTTCCAATTTAGAAAAAGCCTCGTGAGACAATGCACAACGGTGAAGAAATTAAATATTGAACACATAGTTTTGTGTTTGAGGGGCTAGGCATTAATAAACATTAAGCTGCATGATCTATAGATTGGATTGCATGTAATCTCAGGACTTGCAATCTAAACTTCTCTATTAATAACATGTCTACATGTCTTCGGTGGATGATTTAACCAATTAAACTGGCCCTTAAAGTTTGTTAATAATAATAAATCTAAACTTCTCTATTAATAACATGTCTTCGGTGGATGATTTAACCAATTAAACTGGCCCTTAAAGTTTGTTAATAATAATAACTGCATGTAAATATAATTTTTTATTTTTTTTCTTAACATAAAGAAATAGTTACTAATGTGAGCATGCAAGCATGCATAATTAGTTTTGTTAGCTATCGATGATAAAACTTTTGTATAAAAATGGAAGACGCAACTTTGTGCGGTTGCCTATCATTTTACTCAATTAATGGAAGGCTTTGGATAAGATAGATGCTCATGGATACCATGTGTTCATTTCATTTTTTAAATGATGGATGTTCTTGTTAATGCTAGTTTAGTTCAAATTTTCTACCATGCATTGTTATTATTAGCTAGTGGAATGGATTTATGCTAGTTAGTTGGGTAGTATGGTCAATTTATGCTAGCTTAGTGTTTTAAAAACCTGTTGAACTAGAATCAGAACTAGTCGATTCAATCGGCTCACCCCTTGGGAACCTTGTCCTTCGTTGTGAATCGGTTCAAACATTCTCTTTTTATTAAATTTTTTATATTTTATATATACTTTAGTGAACGGATTCATAGACTGAGTTGCGATCCGATTTTGATTCAAGTTCGATCCAACCCTCGATCGATTCTGAGTTGGATTGCAACTTCTAAAACATTGGCTAATCGACCATTAAAATATATATATGTTAAGTATGGTTTCTTCCTTTTATACACCCAACTTTTGGGAGGCATTCCGTTTGGAACTCTTACCTCTTGCTCTTCCTTAACGTGATGGTGGCTTGAGTGTGTGACAGTTATTAGAAATTGCCAATCTTGGAATCATTACATAACTTTGGAATTTTAAACTTGCGATTTGTTTAAGAAATTATGTTGGTGTAAACTCGCAACAAGGAGAATAGCTGCATAGCAGTTAGTTCCTGCCTCCTTCATTAATCAAAACATAGTACAAAATGTTTAGGCATTGTATAAAATATAAATTTTCATTGTGCATTGTACAAAATATAAATCATCATTCCATTTCATGCTAAATGGTTAAGGAGCATTGATCGCATAAGACTTTTATTACATCACCATTCTTCCCATCCGCAATTTTACCTGCAATAACGTTCAATTAATCAAATAAGACATTGCACCTCATTTTGACGATGCTGTAGCTGTATGCGGATTGATCGTAACCTTGAATGTTAGAGAATGTATCCCAGATGCTGGGCCTTTTCCACCCTCACAGGCAGCTCCTTCAACCTGCAAAGGAAATAGAATTTACAATCAATGCTACCTAGAAAATCAGCAGACAAACAGAGAGCTACAGAATTTAGAATGTAATGAGTAACGTAGGTGCATGCAACTGGCATCGATTCACCTGAGCCAGCACCAAATTTGAAACCCTTTTTTTAGACACTTCTACCTATAGCTAGCCTTGGGGAACTAGCTGCTGCAACATGAATGATGGCCAGTGAAAAGAATAATGATATATGCAAAATGGTCTTACACGCAGAAATCCTGCCATCTTAATCTTATTTTCGAGTGGAGTGTGAGAAGCCCTACAAGAATTTATAAATTTATAGTTTCGTGGAAGGGAAAGCATGTGCTAATTATATGTTGTTCGATCTATTAAGCAGGGATTAATAAAAAATTAGGTGCAGATGATTATGAATGATGGCCAGTGAAAATAATAATGATATGCAAAATGGTCTTACACCCAGAAATCCTACATCTTTATCTTATTTTTGAGTGGAGTGTAGAAGTCCTACAAGAATTTATAGTTTCGTGGAAGGCAATGCATGTGCTAATTATATGTTGTTAGATCTATTAAGCAAGGATTAATAAAAAATTAGGTGCAGATGATTCTGAGTCAAGCTGAATATAGAATTAGGTTTAGATGATCTGATCAGTTTTATAAAAGCATCTTGTTTCTGTCGGTCGATACAAATATCACATCTCACTTTAAAAGCATCTTGTTTCTGTCGATCGATACAAAGATCACATCTCACTTCAAAAGCACCTTTGTCCTGTGCATGTGCATATCACATGTATTCATTATCATTTTATCGGAAAATGCTTACAGAAAGCTGTCATTTATTGGAAATATAAACTTAATCTTAAATCTCTCCACTGACTAAAAGCACCTTGTTTCTGTCCTGTCCATGCAAATGTCACATATATACATTGTCATTTACCGATAAGCATTAAATGCTTATATCTAAGCAAATTTATGAAACAAACAAAATATGAGAAGAATAAAAATCATGTGAAAAACAAAATAGTAGGATTAAAATTATTTGTTCCAAAATAGGGATTCATGATTGGAGTATCATAAAAATTATATGCAGAGAGCAAATATCACATATATCGTCATTTATTTAAAAAAATATAATAAATGTGAAAAACAAAATAGGCATCCATGATTGGAATTGGATAAAAATTAGTTGATGTCACAAATAAAATAGACAATCATGATTGGAATAGGAAAAAACTTATTTAACTTATAATAAATGTGAAAAACAAAATAGGCATCCATGATTGGAATATGATAAAAATTAGTTATGTGACAAATAAAATAGACAATCATGATTGGAGTAGGATAAAACTTATTTAACTTTTTCACAAAATTTTGTTGTTATGTGGCCATTATAAAATAGACAATTGATAAAACTTATTTAACTTTTTTGACAAAATTTTGTTGTTATGTAGCCATTATAGTTCGGAAAAGTATTTTTTAGGTTTTAGAATTTTGAATCCGGTTTTTACCTAAACCAATTTTAATAATAAAATCATTTGTAAACAATATTTATAAATTAGGCCATAATCTCAAAATGTATCTAGAAATTGAATCACATTTGCCATAAGCTCTTCATTATTTCAAAATGCACCTAGAACTTGAAATCTCTTACTGAACCTTCGTTCGAGTTAATCTATTTGGATCCAATGAATACCCACGACCTGGTAATAAGTGTTTACAAATATTTACGAGTTAAATATTCCTCCAATTAATAATTATAATCTGTACTATAACATCCAAGAGCAATTATAATGCCAGAAAATCGGTCGGTATGTGTTATGAGTATATCCTCTATTAAGTCCTTTATATTTAATAAAGTTCTTGATATTATGGGATCAGAAATTCTCTATATAATTTTTAAGAAATTAAAGATAATGGATAATGAAATAAGAACACTTATAATGCCAGAAAATCGGTCGGTATGTGTTACAAGTATATCTTCTATTAAGTACTTTATTATGGGATCAGAAATTCTCTAGATAATTTTTAAGAAATTAAAGGATAATGGATAATGAAATAAAGAATGAAATTTATTATAATTATATATATCATGAAGTATACAATAATAATTAAATAAAAATAATCAAGTAACTTGGAATGCATAGTATTTGGTATTTATACATTTACATTAAATGATTAAATTGATATAGTTACTGATTGTGCTTGTGAAAATAAAATTTTCAAAACCAAGAAAACAATCGGGATATCCCACTATCCTACCAATAACTATTGTAGATTTTATGTGAAAATAGTTTTTTAAGATTTTTAAGTAATATATGAAAATATTTTTTTTTTCTTAATTATTTAAGATTGTACATCATGGAAAAAGATTGTTTACAAGGTTCTAAATTTTCAAAAACTAATTAAAAAAGTAATGGAAAAGAGTACCATTCATTTTATTATGAAAAACCAAATATTTATAAAATTCGTTTTTTTAAAAAAAGAAAAGAGTTTATTGGTTCCCTCTTGTTTTTAGTTATGTGGTGTCAAGATGGATCAATTTAGCTCTAAAAGCAGACCCCTAGAGGTAGAGGAGGGTCAAGCCCATGGTTATGGTCGATGTTATTGCACAGTTTGTAGTTAGGATAAAAGACAGATGTAGAGAGACAAATTGGTGTAATTGAACCAATCCCACCCAATGTCACCTTGATAGGAAGGTTCTTTCTGTTTAGGGAGGTAAGTCCGAAGGGAGATGTCCCCGGTGACCTGGGGTTTTGAGAAGGTAGAGGATAGAAGGCTAAAAGATAAATTCCCCCCTTACAAGTCACCACCAAGCAGATAGTCCGGCTAACCAATCAATAAAGAGAAGTATAACCAAATAGCGGTGTACCTGCCCGAGACAAAGCAACAAGAGATATATATGCAGGGTTACTCGCTTGGTTAGTACTTCATATATTCGATGACTATCTGATATGTAAGCAATTGAGCAATGAATATTGACGAAGTCAATGTTTGTATAATAGCAATGATGCACAATATCACTTCTTCAATAAATGTTAAAGGAGTAACAATTAACACTTCATTTAAACAACGCCTTAAATAACCATTCAATTGCTCATAAGAAAAACGATAGCTTGTTAAGAACCAAATACCTGAATATAAAATATCACAATAGATCCAAAGATATCCGAATACAATCACCACACAAGATATATGAAACCATATAGAAAACCACAACTTTATTATATCAAACCCTTGAGGTAGGGCAACACCATACAATGGATTCTATTATGGAAGAGATCATCTCATGTTCACTTGCCTCTTCGAGGGGGCAACCTCCTAATGAGCTACCACTCCAAATACAATATTTCTCTTCTTGTCTCATTACATTGCTTGAACCCCTTTATATAGTGCTACCATCACCTAAGAACATTCTAGAGGAGGAATCTTTTAGAAGTAGAACATTCTAAGAATTCCTCTTACATTTATTATATCTAATTACCCATTTATTATATCTAACTACCATAGTGAGCTTTATTTAATAATATAGTGGACTTAGTCCACCTTACATTGAATGACCTCCACTATTATCACTATGGGCCCTCTGGCTCACCCCCCCCACTACCTCTCTAGCTACCTTACATTCCATCCCCCTTATGAAAGCGTTGTCCTCAACGCTTGATGTACAACCATATACCAGGGTCCCATGGATAATTGTGGACCATAATGCTGGAAAAGACTAAAGAACCAAGGTCCCATGTAGAAAGGAAATCCACCATGCTGAAGTAGTCCAACCACCATTGTAAGCTCGGGGCCCATGTCCAAGTGCTCATGTGAACTCCCCGTGGAAGATTTTGGAACCCAATAACCAACTCCAAATGATGCTCCAAAGACTGACCCCTATCATGTGGATCCAAATAAGAAGATCCATCCACATAGTGGAAAATGGTCGTAGCAGAATCTGAGAGGAATAATATCACTGTAGAATATGCAGACTGAACGCTGGTAATTAGCTCCTGATGTGGGACATTGATTTTCTCTACAAAAGGTGGAGTGGAGTCATCAAATAAAATATGGAAGTGGTTGTCATCCCAGAAATGACAACTATCCATATACCAATCATCACAATTATCCTCAAGATCATACCAATCATATATTTCTTGATTATATTCATCCTTGAGGCTCTCCATAAGAAATCTCTCCTGCATGTTATTCAATGAATCTTGAATACTACGAAAACTATCAATGAGGCCATCTGTGAGACTATTTGTGACGTTGTCTGTGAGGCCATGTGCAAATGCATCCAATCGGTCATCCAATGTGTGAAACAATTGGACTTTGAATGATTCAAGAATTTCTTTTAGGTTTTGAGAAGAAATAGTCCTCTGAGCACCCTATGAATCCTTCGGTCCCGCAGCCGTCATGAAAAAACCCAAAAAAATAGAACAATAAGTTACAACATAAAATCGCGGTTTTTTCTGAAAAACCCCTAAAAAACTGCTGAAGTTAAAATGCTCATAACTTCACTTCCCGGACTCCGTTTCGGCTGATTTTTTTTTTGAAATTGGGTGAAATTGTGAGAGGAACTCAGATTTGTAATTTGTTTGAGAAAATTCGGCCTCCAACTGCTACAAAAATAAAAACAAATCGCGTCGCCGTCCGCGGAAAAAACCCTGAAAAATTGCAGATTTTAAAACTTCAATATCTTGACTTCCCGGACTCCGTTTCAGACAATTTTTTTTTTTAACTTGGGTGTTTTTCTGAGAGGAACTCAGATCTACAATCCTTTTCTGCAAATTTTGCACAAAAATATACCGAAAACTTCGAGAAAGTCGCGGCCCTCTTTTTTTTCTCCGAAAAAATCTGCAAAAATAAAAAATATTTGCCTACAATGTCTGCCCAAGGAAAGTGCTCTGATACCACTTGTTAAGAACCAAATACCTGAATACAAAATATCACAATAGATCCAAATATATCTGAATACAATCACCACACAAGATATATGAAACCATATAGAAAACCACAACTTTATTATATCAAACCCTTGAGGTAGGGCAACACCATACAATGGATCCTATTATGGAAGAGATCATCTCCTGTTCACTTGCCTCTTCGAGGGGGCAACCTCCTAATGAGCTACCACTCCAAATACAATATTTATCTTCATGTCTCATTACATTGCTTGAACCCCTTTATATAGTGCTACCATCACCTAAGAACATTCTAAAGGAGGAATCTTCTAGAAGTAAAACATTCTAAGAATTCCTCTTACATTTATTATATCTAATTACCCATTTATTATATCTAACTACCATAGTGGGCCTTATTTAATAATATAGTGGACCTAGTCCACCTTACATTGAATGACCTCCACTATTATCACTATGGGCCCTCTGCCCCCCACCCCCCACTACCTCTCTAGCTACCTTACATAGCTGCACAATGAGTTTAATAGCAAAAGGATAACGGCAACAATGAGTTAGTAGGATTAATCTAGGCTAGAGTTAGAATAGTTAGGGTTTTGTTCAAAGTATTAGAAGTTGTTTTGATCACAGTACTCAAACGCTAGGCCTTAGAGCAGTGCGTTCCTAGGGTAAATGGAGTCAAAAGGAGGACGGAAAAGTTGAAGGATCAAAGATAATCGTAAGACTAAGGACGGGAGGGTTAGACCTTGAGGTGTTGTTATGGCAAGGCCTCAGGGACAAAACCCTAGGGGAGAGAGGCTCACTTTAGTGTAGGGAAACTAGGCCTCAGTGCTCTCTCCTCTTTCCTTAGCTCAATGGCAAAAACGGCTAGCTCAAAAGGTTGCATAAAACTAAGACAAGAGGTTTTGCAAGCAACGTGCTGCTACAACAAGGTTTTACCAAGCAAACCCTAGGGAAAATTGACTCATCAAGGTGTAGGGGAACTAGGCCTTGATGCGTTTTCTCCTTCTCAACTTCAAAAAATGTAAAATGGCTAGCATAGGAGAAGATAGATTTGAGTGTTGCTAAAGCAAGGTTCTATCCTCTTCAACATGAAAGAGTAGAGTGTTGCCAGGGCAAGGCTCTATCTCACTTTAGCAAATGAAATGGCCAAAAATCTTAATGGGACATGAGACAAGGACCTTCTATGTGTGTTTGTCCCCTAGGGTTTAAATCAACAAAATTATAACCATAAATGCAAGAGAAATAACACTACAATCATTCATTCAAGAAGTTTTACAGAAATTTACTTACATTTAACCAAGAAATCAAGTAGCAAACCCTAGTTGTAACACCTTCCACCAAAATAAATGCCAAAAATGTCAATAAAAGACTTCCTTCAACAAGTGCGCCTCACAATTTTAGCCAAGAACTCCAAGTGTAGCGCAAATTTCAGACCTCACTAATGAGTGAGTGAAAGATGATGAAAAATTGAAGGTAAAAACCCTCAATTTATACAGTGCCATGACCTAATTTCACTTTTAGGTCATAAAAAGGTCGACAAGGCCAAAATACTAAAAATCATATTGTTTTACATTAAATGCTTAAAATTAAACCCTAATCAAGCTAAAGAGAGACATCATGCCAGGGTGATGTTAGCCCCTTCTAGGGCAAATGCAGCATCCTGGAGCAAAACGTTAGCCCTCCTTGGGCTTCTCCAACCTGCCACACGTGCCAAAACTAGCCCAGCTGTCTCCCAAAGCGTCCATGCTGCTAGGTGATGTCATGGTCATGAAGGGTGGCGTCTTAGACCTTCCAAGGCCAATGTTCCACTGAAAATGGCACAATCCCCCTAGGTCAAGCTCTGTCGGGATGCCTCTGCAAGACGTCCTCATTTTCTCTTGTGCAAACCCCTCTGTCTGGTCTGTACGCCTTGTTGGGGTCTCAACATCCATCTGGTGGGCTCTTCAGCCCCATGGAGGTCCGAACTGATCATCTCCCCATGTGTACCGGTCCAACATGGTACTTGTCCATCGGGCATGATCCTGCACATCAAGAGCTACGCCCTCCATGGGCTCATAAGTCACAAGGATCATAGCAATGTCAATCACATCTCATCATCAATATTATTAAACATGTGCATAAAACTCTTATTACCCCAGTTGAAAGCTCAAAGACATTATACAAGCCTGCAATACAAGTTTGGAGAAAGTGACAGGGAGTCCTATTGGGCTAGTGTCCACTGGAAGAGGAAAGTTTTCGGAAGAGACTTCATCCAAGCCATGTAAGTGGGTGATGTGGATAAGGGATGTCCAGGCAAGTGGGTGCAGTGAAAGTAGAGGATGCAAAATTCTACATGTGGGTGCCTTGGTAGAAGGCGAGTTGCACCTGTCCTGGATGCAATTTTTTCCAAGCCCACTCATGTCTTTTATTCTTTATTGTTTTTTCTTCAAGAAGCTAATCAGGGGACATTGCCCTAGCATGGTGACCAGTGATGACAGCGTTACCCACAAGTACTTTCACAGAAATGAGAAGGCTGGCTCGTGATGAGACCCCCTTTCTCTTGGCCATGCAACCAAGAGTCACTACCTTGGCGTGGTAACCAGCTGGTGGTAATGTCATACTGCTAGGTACCCATGGACCTAATAGGCTGGCTCGTGATAAGACCCCATATCCTCTGACTAGGTCTTGTTTTATTATTTTTACGAGTCCCTCTTGTTTCTTGCTGAGAAGTCTTTTATTGCTTTTTCGGGGATCCCTGGGTGAATCATCTCGAGGTTTTATTTCTAGGCTTTTATCTTTTGCCAGCTTGCTTTTACCTTCTGGGCCTTTAGCCCTTTCTTCCCACAAGATAAGGTGCAATCCTGAAAATAGGTCAACCTAGTGCTCAGACAAGTGTAATGGGATAGATGAGCGAGAAGTAAGATGAAAAAGTGGTGCTATGATGGGAGCGGACGATGGCTTTTCAGAAATCCCCCTAGTGGCAAACCAAAACCTACGGACACAGGCTTACTAGGGCATCATGTCATTCTCCCCAGACATGGTCAAGTGGGCAAGTATAAGATCCAAGCATTTGTTAGAAACAAAAGGAATTAAATGCACATATTCAAGGGTTTTGAAGATCAAAGTGACACATACCATGATACCTGGACTCATTATCTCATGGAGCAAGAACCATCTATGACACAAGACTAAGTCGATGGTGATGGATGTTGTTGCTGCTAACAAAGATGGGCCCTCAAGGGCCATGCTAAAGTCGATCCGACTCTCGGTACTCCATGTTGAGGACCTGTGGGCCTCGAGACATGATCTCCTAGTTATCCCTAAGAGTGGGGGATAACAGTTGAGACAATGAAGAGATTGTAAAAGCAACTCATCATGTGAAGAACAAAGACGAATTAAATTGTGGCGATGTTAGGTGAAACTTCCTTAAGTTTGTTTTCGTTAAATTGTTTTAATATGTTTTAGACTAAAAAATGATCATTTCGTTGATGGGAAAGAATTATAAATTAATTTTGAATTAATATATATTATCAAACCTCTTTCAAGGCATCTTTTGCAATGTTGATATGCTAATCAATGGCCACATGGTGATCGTTAGAAGATGGGTGTGAAAGTATTTCATTTCAATACATAGAGAATTGATGCGTGGCCTTCATGCTATACCAGCTAGTGGAGTCATATCTCGTCAACTCCAATAGCTATGATTGCCTTCCGGATTTTGTATCCTCGACATCAATGGGCTTGTTCAACGTCGGTTAGGGTTCGATTCATGCGACTGCCATTTTCGTCTCTCATCTCAAATTCCATGTAGCTATCCTTCTATTTCGTGGGATTGAACGACACAAGTGTCGGAGGCAAGAGGCTCTTGATTCTGCATGTTGTTCTTGGAAGAGGAGGCACAATTGTTGACTCTGGAACTGTCATAACTCGGCTTGTCCCACAGGCATACAATGCCTTGAAAAAATTGTCCTAGAGCAAGACCCAAGATCTTCCGAGCGCAAAGCCTTTCTCAATCCTGGACACCTGCTACGATCTATCTAGCTACAGCCAGGTCAAGATTCTGACTATAACTATCCACTTTTAGAGCAACGCAGATGTAGTTGTGAGCGTAGTTGACATTTTGTTTGCCATTCATAGTGATGTATCTCAGGTGTGCCTCACATTCACATTGACATCCCAATCAATTAGTACTAACATTATCGGGAACTTCCAATAACATCGAATGCAAGTTTCTTTTGACACGGGAGTTGTAAGAATCGGCGTTGCTCCTGGATCTTGTGCTATGTAGCACTGCTTCCATTCAACTAAAATAACTTGCATGAAGTTAGTTATTTTCTTAAACTAGAAGGAACAACTTACTCATAAAGTTAAATTAATTTTACGTCAAAACAATAGACATGAAAATAAACCTAGACTAATTATATGTTTTTTATCCATGGATGCAGTGGAGGATGACAGGATTTCAAGCCCAAATGTCTCTCTCAATTCCTGATTCTATTCGTGAATTTACCAAGCGTTGGAGAACTCCTGTCAAGCTGAAGAATATGAAGTAGCGTGCTGCCATCGCTAAGAAAATTTTCAGAGCTCACCGCCTTCAATCCTCAATTACAATACCTTGGGTGTCATTGGTGCATATCGGGTAAGTCACTCCAAGGCCCATCCTCAAGTTAATTCTTTGGAATATCACAATATTCTGCTAAAGAGTTGCAGAGTTTCTCCCCTTCCCCCATCTTTGATAATCCTCTGTAAAACTCACCATGCCTTGAGCTCCTAAGGCCACCTGAAGACCTTGCTTTATTGATGATTTTTTTCGCATCATCACCTATGAGCTTACCTCTTCCACCCATCGCCAGTTGATTGGGGCCTGATACTGCGACTCTCCTTTAACATCAACAATAGCAGTCTGTGTAGTTGGATTCCTTCATGGAGCTTCTTTCTTCAAAAATAACAATGGCTACCCTATCCTAATGTCTGCTATAGGTTTGGAGGTTGTTGCAGGACCTTGCGGGGACGGTGGGAAGACTCAAAACAACAAGATGATGAAGTAGGAGAAAGCTTAGCCAATGCATGTTGGAGAAGTTCCTACATGGTTGGAAGGTGGTGACTTGCATGGTTGGAAGGTGGTCAGTTAGAAGAACGATGCTACAGTGACAAGCTATTGAGTGCTCTGACATGCTCAGAGCAATCAATATTATGCTTGAATGCACTGATAGGCTCATATATCCATGGTTGCGCGCAGTGTCAAAGAATACAGTGAGCCTTCAAACTAGCAAATTACAAATACCAAAAAAAAATTTAAAAAAAAAAAAAATTGTACTCACAAATATCTCAAAAAAATAACTCTACCACCAGGGTTATTAAGTCACAATACTTCCATATAGACAAATCAGAAAATTACAATATAAATTTGTAATAATTAAAAAAGGGTTTTTTTTAAGAAAATAATAAAAGTTTTTTTGAAAAACTTCGTTATGGTTATAAAACCGATTCCAAAGCACACCAATTAATACGCTAAAATGCACCTAGTGAAAGTTATAGTCCCTAGTCGGAGGCATGGACTAATAAAGTTTGACATATTATAACCTCTTTTTAGGAGTAGTTGTCAGTCATATATGACCTTCCTCACACATCTAAACATCGAGAGGCCAAGTAATTGTTAGGGATGATATCTCCTTGATGCTTGCCACTTAAAATTTGGTTTAAGTAGTACAATAAAGTACTCTCATTACTCGAACTAGTGATTTGACCCTTCTTAGATATCATCGAGGGTTGAGCCTCAAATGTCTCATACTCAACAAGTGACTTGTTTAAAAGGATGGCTCCTTAGAAGCAATCAAACTTTGCCTCAAATAGTAAAGGCCCTAAGGGAAAGACCTCTATAACAATGTTTTATTTTGCCCAAAGTGGCCTCCTAATTTACCATTGTGCAATTCTCTAATCAATTTCTTGTACATTGAAAGTTTTGTGATACATTATAACTTTTCTCTAAACAAGCATTTGTCCTGGATAAGATACTCCAGTTACGTGATTTTGGCCTTTGCCATCAAATTGCTACACATTGGCATGTTTGAAATTTCTATTGTGCTTATACAAGTCTTTAATATGCTCGAAACCAATTGTTTTGTTCTTCATTGTTGTCAACATTAGAATTATTCCTTAGAAATGTTTCTAGGACATGGTTCTATTCCCTAACTCATGCTTCAACATAAAAGAGTAACTCTACAAAAACTCAACCTTACATGCCTTTGATCTAGTGTTGATCAATTGTTAATGAGCTTATCACTCGAGGGTACATATACAAAATGAACTCCTTTGTCTATAGATAATGTCTCCAATGCTTCAATGATTGCATATTGCTATATGTAAGGTCTCCCATGACACCCACTGAGCGTGTGCACTCTTTGAGCAGACTAGGGGACGAGTAAGGGAAGAGAACAGAAGGGGCATGTGATCGGTTGGGCGAACGAAGACATGTGGGTGTGGGCAATAGCACCTTGGGCGCATGATGGTGACATGCAACACCAAGGGGACACACACTTTACCTTCCTTGAGATGGTTGATGGAGACTTGGGTTGCATTTGGGCAAGGACGGGGTGACTTGGGCGTGTGACCAAGGAGTGGACCTGCCTACCCTTGGGAGCATGGTCGTGTTGGAGAGGTTGGATAATCCCATCAACACACCCACAAAGAGTCATGTCAATCAACACAAGGAAGAGCACAAGGAAAGGGGCACGTCGATCCAAGAGATATGACGATTGGTGAGCGCATGAGTTCGTTCGGGTGCATCGGGTTCGTGAAGGGGCGTGCCGGTTTGTTTGGGCGCAAAGGGACGCAACACACCCAAAGGACACGACAATTCGTGAAGGTTATGTTTGGAGTCCATATAAGAGCACAAGGGCACACAACCAAGGAAGGAAGAATGAGCAAGAAGGCATAGAGAGCAAGTCAAATGACTAAGGCAAGGTAGAACTGAGAGTTTGGGGAAGTTTGAACGCAGGTCTTTGGGCGACATGCTATGAGGTAGAACCAAAGTTTGTGTTATCTTGGTGGATTCTGCAACAGAGAAGGGACAACAAGTTTGTTGTAAGGGTGCACCACAGGGTTTGCAAAAGTGGTTGTGACAGAGAGTCTTGGTGGGACGAATATGTGTATGAGTGTCTTGGTGAGGTGAGGCAAGTCGTACAACTTTTCCCAAGTTGTAAACCGAGTCGATAGTGCTCATATTGTAATTGTTTCACAATAATAAGACTTAGTCAAGTGTTAGGCATGTCTTGTATTGCCCGCACTATTTTTGTGTATGTCTATTGTTTGTTTCGCAAGTGTTCTCTTGGTTTCACATGTTCTTGGACGTATATCTTAAATGACTAATTGTTAAGTTGTTAACAAGATTGTCTAAGTATACAAGTGAGTTGCACAGAGTTGGAGTCTCCTCCGTAGCCTGGAACAGAGTATGTGTATGCTCTAGGTGAAGAGGTGTATTCTGGATGAAGTACCTATCACAGTGTCGTACACCCTCAGGAGGTGCACGATCGCATGATCTGAGCAAGTGCCCTGTGGGGTTGTGATGGGTGGTATCATAGCAGATTTGACTCTTAATCGTTACTGTAGTCGAAGCAGTGGTGGTGGGGTGCTCTTGTTGTGAAGACAATTTGGGCACAGACTTGGTAAAGGTTCGGTTAGTTGGACTGGCCTATCGCAGTAACAGTTTGGGCGCAGACTTAGTTGGTTTGGTTTGTGATGGAAGTGTTGAGTTGTGGACAAAGCCGTGACTTGTTAATAGAGTTGTGTGTGCCCCTTGAGTAGACCAAATGAAAATTAGTTCTTAGGGTGAACCGAGCACTTGGGCAAGGCGAACGAACAAAGGACTTGTTGCAGACCTGATCATAGAAGTGATCGCGTAGCTCATCACAAAACTCATTGCAGAATTGTGAAGAAGTCTTAAGAAAAAATCTTAGGTGCCTTGGACGAACCCTTTGCAAGTAGAGTGAAGATACTTGGAGGGCCATCCATGGTTGGGTCACACGCAGATGACAATGACACCAAGAAGGAGCCCAAGACAAACATAATGAAGAATTGACTTGTTATCTTGGAGAGGATTATTGAGTAGATGACAAACACAATGTATCAGCATGGTGAGAAGGTTGAACAGATGGAGATTGTGATAGGCAAGAGGAAACATGGGTTTAATGAAGCCGCATGGGAGTGCTAGGCAACTGCGAACTTGATTATCGACACCTGGATTGACGACGTTCAAGACAGACTCAAGGCAACAAAGGATGCACTTGCCTCAATCACACAGAAGGTGAAGGACCAAGATGATACCATAACATTGTTGAAACGAGCTTTGGCCAATGGAAAAATCTTTGCTTTCATGTCGATGAGGATCAAGATAAATGAACCTGATCCATACAACAATACTCGCAATCCTAAGTTGCTCGACAAATTTTGTTGGGACATTGAGCAATACTTGGAGCGGTTGAACTAAAGTTTGGACAAAGCTAAGGTGAACGTTGTTGCGATGTTCTTGACAGGGACTGCTAAGGTTTGGTGGACTTAGCAACTGGGAGAATTATCGAGAAGATCGAAAACTAGGAAAAGATGAAGGCAACCTTGAAGGCACAGTTTGGTTCAGGAAACCAAGTGTGGATCGCAAGAAATCAGTTGTTGGCTCTTAAGCACGCTGGTAAGATCCAAGCCTACATCAAGGAGTTAATTGGGCTCATGTTGGATATCAAAGACATGTTAGAAGAAGATAGACTTTTCCACTTCATGAATGCTCTGCAACCATGGGCGTAAAGTGAGTAGTGACGCTAGAATGTGCAGACTCTTGTGACAACCATCACTACAACAGATAAACTATTGGACTTTAGGGGTGAACCCAAGACATGTCTTAGGAACAATGAGGATGCCCAAGGTGAGAAGAAGCAACAAGAGAAGAGGAAGAGGAAGGACAAAGGAAAGACAAAGACGTCTAAGGGTAGTGAGGATAATGCTAAGCAAACGGACACAACGAAAGAGGAGAAGTTGATTTCGTATTGGATTTGTGCCAAAGAACATTATGTGAAGAATTGTCCCTTGAAACAAAAGTTGAATGCTTTGGAGAAGCCAGACAACCCATTTGTTGGGGTCTTGCAAGTCTTGAATGTTGTCATGGAAGGTGAATCCATGGAGACCCAAGAACAAGACGAGACAAAGCCTTGTTATGTGCAGGCCGAACTCAACAGGAAGTCAGTGATGGCCATGGTGGACAGTGGGGTGACTCATAACTTCTTGAGGGAGGATATGGTGCGAAGGCTTAGGTTGCAACCTAAACCAACATAGAGAACCTTCAAGACAATCAACATAGGTGTAGAGAGGGTCGTTGGTGTAACCAAGGATGTCTCGTTGAAGCTTGGTGACTGGTGTGGAAGGACACGTTTCACCATTGTTCCTATGGACGATTTTGAAGTTGTGTTGGGATAGTTATTCACGAGGAAGGAAAGGGAAACCCCTATTCCTCACATGAATAGTTTGGCCATTATCTTAGGACAAACTCCATGTTTTATTTCAGACATAAGGATGAAGGAAGAGGATACACAGATGTCCTCCTTGCTGATGGTTGTTGCAGACAACCACAACAGATAACCTTGCGGGAGCGAACTTCGATAATGTGGGGTGATGGTTGGACAACCTAACGCAAAGAACGAAAAGAGACTTGTGTTGATGGAACATAGGCTTGCCAATGTTGAAGACACAGTTGGAGATCTGGCTAAGACATTGGATGGCTTGGTTGATTTATGTTTGAAGTTTGATGAATCACAGTGAAGATTGGAGGAAGTTACAGAGAGGAGGATGTTGGAGTAGTTCATTGAACAAGAGAAGGGACCATCCTTGGACCAAGAGGACGCGGGGGAGATACAACCACCATGGTGGAGGAGAACTGAGGAAAAGGTTGATTCCTCCTCTAGTGAACTTGAGCATGGTGAATGGTTGTATGACCCTGAGTCAGAACGACTCGTTGAAGAGTGCAAAGACAGGATTGGTTCAAGTGTACCGTTGCTTATGTATATAATGTAGAAGTACATTGACTCTCTGTCGTTCATATTGAGACACAGTGGAGATGAGGGAAATGGCCCAACCAACCATCCCCCTTCACCTTCAAACTAGACAGTAGCACATTGGTTCACTATCTTGGAGGGGGACAGTGAGGCCTTTGGGGTACCTTGAGGAGGTGCCTTGGTGAAAGTCTGTTGGGAACAAAGTTGGGCGACTTGACAGATTGAAGGAAACGAGGAGTTGCAAATGTGACAAGTTTGTGGACATAAAAGGGTGTTCGAATGTGAAGATGTGAGTTCTTGAGACAGAGCGCGACGATTGGACTAGCTACCCAATCAATCGAAGTCACAAGGGGATCTAACACATGAGAGCACAAGCAGACATGCCAAATCATAGAAGCAACAATAAGTCAGTGAGACACGACACTTCGTAGAATCATGTATCTTCCTAAGAGGAGTTTTCCTTGACGACAACAATTGAGGAGACAACAGTTGTTGGGTAGTGACAAGATCCGGAGATGGGGCAGAGGTGCCATGGATATCAATGGATGTTGTTGAGGAAAACAACAACTTGGAGTGGGGGAGGGTGTAAGATCTCCCATGACACCCACCGAGCATGCGCACTCCTTGGGCATACTTGGGGATGAGTCAGGCAGGAGAACACAAGAAGCATGCGATCGATTGGGAAAACGAAGACATGTGGGTGTGGACAGGAGCACCTTGAGCACACGATGGTGACGTGTGGCACCAGGGGGAACACACCTTACTTGCCTTGCGATGGTTGGAGACTTGGGTTGTGTTTGGGCAAGGACAAGGTCACTTGGGCGCATGCTCAAGGAGTGGATTTGTTGTCCCTTGGCAACATGGGTGCATTGGAGAGGTTGGATGACCCCATCGACACAACCATGAAGAATCATGTCGATAGACATAAGGAAGAGCACAAGGCAAGGGGAGTGCACCCAAGGATGGGGTGTGCTGATCCAATAGATGTGACAGTTGATGGGCACACAAGTTCATTTGGGCGCATCAGGTCAAGGGCACATCGATTTGTTTGAGTACGATGGTCCGTGAAGGGGCACATCGATTCGTCTCGGCGTCATGGTCTACGAAGGGAAGTAACACATCTAAAGGATCTAATGATTCATGGAGGTGATGTTTGGAGTCCATATAAGAGCAGAAGTGTTATGAGGAAAATCTCTCTATGGCTAGGGTAAACCACAACAGATGGAAATGACTACATAAATCAACTCTATTCCAAACATATGCTATATAAACCAATATGCAAGCGAGATAAGAAAGACGCCTACCTCATCCAGATGTTCGATGAAGTCCACCGTTGAGCACTTGAACCCAAATCTATGTACCTGCAACTATTTCTCAACAAACAAGCCAAGCAAGCATGTGGTGATAATGTAAAAGTTTAGCATATTAGATAACATAATCCATTAATAAACATAACAAATACGCCCATGGATAATAACTCATATATTTGCAAGATATCAATTGGACGGGAAATGAGTGTTTCTATTAATAAATGATCAACAAAAGTGAAAATATTACAGATTTTTGTCTCGACACGGTTCAGAATCGAGAAACTAAGTTCCTTCCAACTGGGCCTCCACCACTTCAATCCTCCAACAAAGGCAAGCTCATAGAAGGGAGACAATGGGGTTCTCTGTCAATAAGGGAAGAGCTTAGGGGATGAACATTGTGTTCAGACTTAAAGGACAAAGGGATGCAGACTCAATATGAAGTAATAATTTCTCCAGAGTAACTTTTCTCTCAAAGTTGAATTCTTCTCTCTTTTCCATAGCTCGGAATTGGCCCATTTATAGCCTTCAAAATGGAACTGAAGGGTCGATTCAAAACGTTTCTAGTATATGGAAGGCCAAGGATCATAGATCTCCTGTCATGACATGGAAACCCGACATTTAATTTTCATTTTCTGGTACAAATCCCGATGTACACAGGCTATAGTGGATCAACCTCCATATACGCTTGCTATATAGTGTGCAAGATGCAAACAAGTGGAAAATTTTGTATTTTTGTCTCTGGATTTTAGTAACAAGGAGGATAAGTCTGCATAGGGAAATGGAATAAGGCCTCCTCTGCAAGATTGCATAGGGTGAGACAAATCTTGTTATAACAGATGCCCCCTAATGTGTGAGGTCATAGGAGTATCTGCGATGGCTGAAATACATTATAAATAACCCAAAAGTGGAGTAGTAGGGGACAAGCTGGACGAACTCGTTGCTCATTACATTCTGCATTGACTTTGCATACATGGTTGCCAATAAAATTACACTGCAGATCCATGTGAAAATATACCAAACAAGTGTTTGTGGCCATGAATAGGCAAATACAAATGCAGTTACATGCCAATAGTTGACATAGTCACGAGACCCAGTAGAACCAGTCTCAAAAACTAATATGAAGATATCTGTTTACCACGGAGTACAATTTGATCTCCCATGATCACTGAAGTCATACAGGTACTGGTCCAATGAAAAGGAAGCAACAACTCAGGAAAGTTGCGGCCACATGGTGATGTCTTCAAGTCTTCTACACAATCTGCCAAGGGTGCAAGTCTACATCATGTGAATAAAGGAGTTGAGGTCGAACATAATGAGACATCGTTTGATTACTGGTCATTGAGGTATACCGTTACAAATGCGAGACAACCTACTGATAATGAAAGTATGTATCAAGGCACCGAGTACATTCGTACAAGTGTGAATAGAGGAGTTGGTGTCGAATACCTGAATAATCCATCGATCAGGAGACATTGATGTATTCCCAACTGTCGATGGCGAGAGAGCCTGCCACTGATGACTGCAAGCCTTAAGGTACTCATAAGACTCTAGGTCCCGTTTCCAGAATAAATGAGTTGAAGTCGATGGAAAGAGACCCGTTGAAAGGAGAGCATTAAGGAATCTCTCATCAGTCAGCACGACGTACAAAGCAGGAGCTTCACAATTTGGTGGAAATCGGACGAAGAATGTGTTCATGAACCAACGACCTTATGCGTCTTTCGTGTGTGCCAAGTGCAAGCGGTACATGAAAAAGACCCTCTGAATAGCATCCAATAATGAATAATTGCTGACAAAGGCGAGGAAACCACCAATAAGGCTAATGGCATCCAAGACACTGCACAAATCCCAATGTGTGAATAAAATCTTGCCGTCGAACACAAGGGAAACCACCCAGTCAATGACCAATGATGAAATGTCGATTGTTGGGTTCAAGGTTACCTACCAATGATGAAAGTAGGGCCAGGGTGCATGATAGGACTACAATATCATGTGATTCTGAGACAAACTGAGGGTATGGACGACATGCAAAGTCAAGAGTTCTGAGGAGTGGCCGACACAAGGTGAAAAGACTTCCTTTGAACAAGAGCATGAGACATATGGAGGACTCTTGCAGCATAAACCAATAATGAAACCATGAGATGCAAGAGGCATCAATGAAATTCTCTATAGGGACTGGAAGAGTAACCAATCGATAGAGAAGACTCTGTAACTAGCTCAGCTTCCTAAGGCCATGCTAATCCCAAAATTATGATGATGAATGGACTCAATAACTTTGTGCTCTGTTCAAAGGCGACACGACTGTTGCCAACATAAGATAATACTCCCTTCCCACCCATCTTTTTTTGTATTTTCATAGACAAATGAATGTTATGATACAGAGGAGGAAACAAGTGTCTCAAGTAAGCAAAACTAGTTCCAATAGTGGAACGTACCTATGCTCAATGCAGAGAAATGCATCGGGAGATGGACATTCTAGGGGACACTCTGGGGTATGTTCCCTCTTAGGTATAGGGTGTCAAACTGTGAAGGATATAAACAAGGCTCTGCTTGGTTGAGGATGCAAAACTATTGAGGCAAACAATTTATAACACAAAGCGAGAACCGACTATAGGCTCAATACTGCAAGCAAGGGCATGAGATGCAATCACAACTTAACGCCAAAAAATGTCATTTTTTATGTATTTTAGTCTACTTTGTGTGAAAAAGGGATAAACTTGTGCCAAATAGACGTTTTTTCAAAACCAATTTACGAGTGTGAAAGAGACAAGTTCACTCGACAATCTTTTCACTTTTTGATAACGAGTCGGAAAAGAGCTTAACTAAGACTCGTGACCTTTCAAGTCCAATTTAACGAGTGTGAAAGGGACAAATCACTCGGCAATCTTTTCATTTTTTGAACGAGTCGGAAAAGAGCTTAACTCAGACTCGTTTGGGAGAGTCTAGGCGGCAAGTCACGGGGGAGGCCAAGGCTCCCGTGCCGGACTTCTATGGAATGTCAGTATCTTACGGATAACCGACATAAGCTTGGGAAAACCCAAAGCTCTCCAAGTCGAGGAGGATAAAGCACTAACGGAGTATATAGTCTCCATGATAGATTGGATAATGTCTCTTATTGGAAAAGACATAGGCGGGGGCATTGGATACCCCACAAGACCGTTCCAATCGAAGGTGACCTCCTCAAAACCTGGAGGGAGAGGACTCGAGGAAAGTAGAGCTCTCTCTCGTTTAGAAGGTGCAAGATCAGGGATGTTGACGACGTGGTTGAAGGATGCATCACCCTCCGCAAAGAGAGTAGGATTGACCAGAGATTGGACTGGTACGACCACTTCTTCAATTCTAGGTTGAAGAGGATGCAGGATAACAGGGATAGGGGATACATCACCCTCGAAAATGGGGGTGTGATCAAGAGAAGATTGCAACGACATTGTTGTCATGTAAATCGAAGGAACAAGGTGTGGGGAAACCACAAATGCCTCAAAATCCAAAGGGCCCTTAGGTGAGCCCCGCACTTCTGGTATCCCATTCGTGGTTGGACATAAACGAGTAAGGTAACTTCCTTCACAAGTCCTGCAAAGGAATTTAGGCTTACATCTGAGGTGTTTGGGCTTCTCAATGCCCCCAGTGTCATTCACAACGGTTGGTGACATACTATCAACATGGCTGGTAGAGGTGGGAGAGTCATCTCCTACATGGTATACAGAGGTTGGAGATGTGGCATTGATATTACTTGTGGCGATTAGTGTTGTGCCCCCAGCATGATTGGCAGTGCTCAGGTGCAAGTTGTCAACAAGAATTGTAGAATTTGTCGATCCATCTCCAACATGATTGGCAGAAGTTGGTGATGGAGCTCTAGTATGACTGACATTGACTAGACTAGCGGTAAGCTGCGACATTTGATGGCAAGGTCCAGGGAAAGATTGGCTTTGAAACATTGTAGGCTAGGAAGGGTCATGGTTTACCCCTTGTCCCTGTCTGGAAAGGTAGTATCCTCCGACTAATTGATTCGAAGAGGTGTGTACGAGAATCATCACCGAAGTCTATGAAGAAATAGAAGTATGATAAGGATTATTCGAGTGAGGGTATATGTTTCCCCCTTGTGAAGGAGTTCCATAAAGAGGGTAGCCTGAACCGTAAAACTGATTCTCCTCGTATGAAATACTCGGGGATACATGAGGACCTATCATGGTAAAAGTATTCGAAGGAATCGACAAAGGATACATGGATGGGGTGTAATAAGTAGAATAGGCACCCATATGAGGGTTAGCTTCCGACAGAGTATAGCTAGGATTGGATTCATAAGAGGGGAGGTTCCAACCACCCGCAGTGATAGTTGGTTGAGGGATGTGACTCATATCGAACAAAGACATAGGCATCAGAGCCAAGGTGCCCCTGGATCCAATGCTAGGATTCATATAAGTGGACCAGGGAGAGGATTGCATGAGCAAAGGCATATCAACAGGAAAATGACTAGAGACCCAAGGTGCAGACTGAGTATCATAGTTATGCATACCATTATGAAAAGCAGAAGGATTCATCCCCATGAAATGAATGGGCATCATGGGGTGGGTAGCGGTAAACGAGGGAGCAAAAGGAACTCCACTATCCATGATAATGAAAACTCTGTATAGACCCCTAAGGTCGACTAATAATCAAAGAGCACACCAAAATTCAAAAGGCCAATATGCATATAAATGGGGTAAAGTGGTTGAGTGGCCCCCCTCCCTAAAGAAGGTATGTCTCACCCAATAGGGGCATGAGACTCCCTGCTAAAGATCGAAGGTAACAAAATCAGTTATAAGGGCCCTCGTGGGCTTAACAACTAGTCGGTCAGATCCCCCCGGAAAGGTAATCCTCCATAAAGGTTGTGTGTTGTCCGACCCTTATCTGACCCAGGGTATATGTAGAATAACCCCTGCAAGTAACCTATGAGACACCTAAGTCAAGCAACTAATAAACCATTGTATAATCGATGCACAAGCGAGCAGTCGTAGGTCAGGTCCACCGTATGGGCAGAGTAGCAAAGCCCAAAACCTTGAAAGTATCGCCTCTCACGGAGGTAAAGGCACTAGCAAGATCCCAGATACGAATAGATCTTGAGAAATATCTCTGACGCTAGGAAGGTATCGGGGGGATATCCCTTCAACTGACTTCACGTGACCTCATGATTAACTCTGGTGTGAGCGGAACCTCCTGATCTTACCAATTATACAATGGATTTCTCTACTCCCTGACTCAGACACATATGCTGATTTAATTGCCTTGGAGAAGTTTACTCACAAAATCCTATTCCAAGGCACTAAATCCTAGGCTAGTTTGTGCACCCTAGAAAATAAAATCATGACTAATCAATTTTAAATTATAGCGTTGATTTTAATGATCATGATTACTGAAAAATGTGTGGTAGTGAAACTCATGGTGTTATGACTCTGCAAGGAAAGTAAATATGAAAATAATGCAAAGTCCTAACTTTAACTTTCAATGAATGATATGCTTCTAAAACAATGTAATTTTCAAATTCAACTCTGTGATTATGAAGTAAAATGCAATCTTTCACTATATGCACTAAGCTAATGATAATGACTTCAAAAGACAAAAATACCAAGCAATGCAAAATGCCTATTTTTTTTGTATTTTCAATATAACAAACTGAAAATGGATGGACTGAAACGTAACTTGATATATAGCCCTACTGTGTATAAAAAGAGACAACTCAAGCAGGATACCAAGCAACAAAACACCCAACCCAGTGTACAAGGACAATAAAATATGAAAAGATGGTGAGAAAGAATTCGCCCAGAAATTCAACCAAAAGAGGGTTTCATGTCATCCCACAAGCACTCAACAGGCACTACATAGACCTAAGAAGACCCAACAAACATCAAATCCCACCCAACAAACACCAGACCAAGAAAAAGGGCAAAACAAACTGATGTATGCGACTGTTTAGGCAAACAAAACGTATATACACAGCTTGCAGTGAGACAACCCGCGTGTATACGCGACTGTCAAGGCAAAAGGCGCGTATATGCTTTAAAACAAGGTCAGGCAAGGGAGAAAGGATGAAAACTCAGACCCAGAGTGAACAGGAGTTGTCAAGCAATGATACGACAAGAACCATAATAGAAACGAGAGCAAACTAAGGAGAAAAGTACTTCAAGCCCTAAGAAAGAAGATTCAATTTCCAGTGGAGTCATCAATTCTATTACGAGGAAAAACTCTCTATGGCTAGGGTAAACCACAACAAACGAAAATGACTGCATAAATCAACTCTATTCCAAACATATGCTATATAAACCAATATGCAAGCGAGATAAGAAATATGCCTATCTCGTCCAAATGTTCGATGAAGTCCACCGTTGAGCACTTGAACCCAAAGCTATATATGTGCAACTAGTTCTCAACAAACAAGCCAAGCAAGAATATGGTGATAATGTAAAAGGTCAGCATATTAGATAGCATAATCCATTAATAAACATAACAAATATGCCCATGGATAATAACTCATATATTTGCAAGATATCAATTGGACGGGAAATGAGTATTTCTATTAATAAATGATCAGCAGAAGTGAAAATATTACAGACTTCCATGTCGGCAGGGTTCGAAACCGAGAAACTAAGTTCCTTCCAGATGGGCCTCCACCACTTCAATCCTCCACCAAAGACAAGCTCATAGAAATGAGACAATGGGGTTCTATGTTAATAAGGGAAGAGTTTGGGGGTTGAACTCTGTGTTTAGACATAAAGGACAAAGGGATGCAGACTCAATATAAAGTAATAATTTCTCCAGAGTAACTTTTCTCTCAAAATTGAATTCTTCTCTCCTTTCCATAGCTCGAAATTGGCCCATTTATAGCCTTCAAAATGGAACTGAAGGGTCGAGTCGGAACGTTTCTAGTATATGGAAGGCCAAGGATCAAATATCTTCTGTCGTGGCATGGAAACCCGACATTTAATTTTCATTTTCTGGCACAAATCCCGATGTACGCGGGTTGTAGTGGATCAACCTGCATATATGCTTTTTGTATAGTGTGCAAGATGTGTACAAGTGGAAAATTTTGTATTTTTGTCTCTGGATTTTAGTAACAAGGAGGATAAATCTGCATAGGGAAATGGAATAAGGCCCTCTCTGCAAGATTGCATAGGGTGAGGCCAATCTTGCTATAGCAACAAGGATGCACAACCAAGAAAGAAAGAATGAGCAAAGGCATAGAGAGCAAGTCAAATGATTGAGGAAAAGTTTTGAGGCAAGGTAGAACTGAGGCAGAGTTGCGAAGATGGAAGACAAGTAGCCAAGAGGGAGACACACAAGGAGAGTTTGGGGAATTTTGAACGTAGGTTTGTGGGAGGCATGCTATGAGGCAAAACCAAAGTTTGTGTTAACTTGGTGAAGTTTGTGACAGAGAAGGGATAACAAGTCTGCGGTAAGGGTGTATCGTAGGGGTTGCGAAAGTGGTTGTGACAAAGAGACTTGGTGGGACGAATCTGTGTATGAGTCTCTTGTTAAGGTGAGGTGAGTCATGCGACTTTGCCCAAGTTGTAAACCGAGTCGGTAGTGCTCATATTGTAATTGTTTCATAATAATAAGACTTAGCAGGGTGTTAGGCATGTATTGTGCCTCCCACACTATTTTTGTGTGTGTCTCTTGTTTGTTTCACAAGTGTTCTCTTGGTTTCGCATGCTCTTGGATGTATTCTTAAATGACTAAGTGTTAAGCTATTAACAAGATTGTCTAAGTACACAAGTGAGTTGCACAAAGTTGGAGTTTGACTCCCTTGTAGACTAGAACAGAGTATGGGTATGCTCTAGGTGAAGAGGCGTATTCTGGACAAAGTATTGTTGGTGTTTCCAAGCAACGAAGTAAGAACCATTGTGGTATCGCACACCCTCAGGAAACACACAATCGCAATATTTGGGCAAGCGTCCTGTGGGGTTGTGACACTATATATGTTTTAGATCTATGAAATGTGTTCATTGCTATAGCATAGAGTTTTATGGAGCATAACTATACCATTCCTCCCACTTGGATAGGCTTGGTCATGGGATAGTTCATTACAAACAATTTAGATTGAAGGGTCACTCCACGTAGGCTTACAACATAATATCTTAGCTAAATATTAGAGGCTTTTTTCCATTGTAAATTAGTGGATGTTGAATATTCACTCTATGTTTGTTATGTAAAAGTGTTGATGCAATCTTACATGGGAAATTCAAGCAAGTGATGGATTTGTTGTATTACTAATAAAGAGTGTAGTGGCTATGTAGAACAATTTGACTATTTCGAGTGTATTTAGGTTTGAACTTTGAATGTGAATTTGTTTTCTCTTTTGGAATGAAACTATTTCATTCTAATTTCCCTAAATTGATTGCTTTTTATTGACCCTTGCCATAGGAGTTTAACTATTGTTGGGGTTGACCTAGCTATTGTGGGAATTGGCTCGATTGTTGCAATCCAAGTTGTAGTGAAAGGTAGTTGGGCTAGAAATTGATGATATTGATCTATTTGAGAGAAATGAGGTAAAATATTCTTTAATGCACAATATATTGAGTTCAATTGCATGACAAAGCAATATATGTTTTACGACCTTAATTTGTTGGGACTAAGGGAATTGGAGTTGCCATTTTTATTGGTGATAATTGCTCGATTAAGCCATGAACACGAGGCAATATGTCATTTTCCTTAAAAAAATATTGAGTTGGTGTTTATAAATGTAGTATCAATGGTAATTTATGGGACAATGTTGATATACAATGGAACTCAAGCTTGCATGGTTATTTTCATTGTTGTTGTTGCATATTTGATCTATCAACCTTCACCATCATAGGGGGCTTGAAAAAGGATTTTGATCAAGGGGTTGTTGTACCCACCATTACTATTATGTGCCTCATCTATGTATCATCTGTTTTCCTCATTTAAGGGTTTATATTTTAATTTAATTAGGTGTTTTGTCTAAAACAATGTCATCTCTATAAAGCCATCAAATTTTGTCATTATTATAGTGGAAAGTAGTACATGTAAGATGGTGTGATGTGATAAAGTAGGATCTAACATATAAATACATATAATCCCAACCAATTGTGTTGACTCAAGGGTATTTATTATCTACAATCTTTTTGGCAAATGGATAATGGTGCTTGAACTTCTTCTACCCTTTGGAATGTTGGTTGGATGGCTTGTTGGAAGCACTATTTTTGTCCATGGAGACAAAGAGTTGCATGAATAATATCAAGGAACACAAAGTTTTATTCTATCATCAAATCATGCCTCTTATGAAAAGTTGCATATGCCAAACATGCAAAGGCACAATGCATTGATATTGCTCTACTTTTAAAAAACAAAGGATCTTATATCATGAGAGTACGTTGAGTTGCAAGGGTTTAAAAGTTCGAAACAACTTACCTACTTCTTTGCATCTTATGCCTATGAATCGCAAATTTATTCATTCTTTACAGTGTTAACAAATTTAGGGATCTCATGCCTACATTATTCATTGGCAACTCTTAGATATTTTCTATCCATTGTTTGATATGACTATCCCTTCTGATTCGATACGAAATTTGTTACTTTAATACACATTTTAATTTCATTGCATGTTGGGATTGCCTAAGAATGAGATAGTTTATAATTTTACTCGAGACCTTGTCATTTTATACCCTTGAACTAGGGTGGTATACATAGCACTGTCTAGATTTAATTATAAATAGGCAATTAATATTTAATATGTTGATGTTGATTATTTGTTTAATTTTAGTGGTTATAGAGGCTATGCATGCACATATATTTAGCTTGATTATGGTTTTTATTTAGTTTTTATGGATTTTTAGTTACAATTGAGTGGTGAAATTGATAAGATATCATAACTTCATTTGATGTGAATCACAACACCCTATCATCCAATTGGGTTGATGAACAAATTACTAATTAGTATTCAAGTGCAATCTCAGTGACGTAACCTTTGGGCAAATTCAGAGTAATCTCAACCAATAGATGTAAATGAGTACAAGCTTTGGAGATTTTCAAAGAGTAAAAATGCACCTCATTATTTTTTAAAACGATATAAAAGGCAACTAAGTTGCTTGTAGCTCTTGTTCCGTATGTCTTATCACTATGGATAGTTGTTCTATGGGATTGCATCGAACTTTGAAATAGTTGATGGAGCAATTGATTAAGTAAGACAATTGTTGTAATGTTGCATAAACATGGATTCTCACATCTCATTTAATGTTTAATCACATCTTGTATGATATGATAATATAAATATAATTTATTCAACATTAAATATAAATGATAATCCAAAACTTTTAATACAATTTTTATTTTTTTTTGCATATAGCAAAAACTAACTTGCATCACCACCACCCAACCATAGGCAACCTATTGTCCCATCCCTCGAGCGAAGTATACTTGAACCACATATTTCCCAACATGAGGCATTGTTGTCGTCCATCTAAGCCAACACATGGTAGTCCATGAAGATCATATGGAATTGTGCACCCTTAGTCATGTTTTCTCGATGTGACCTTTGTCATGCCATTGTCCATGGCACCTCAAGTTAGATCCTTACATTCTCCCCCACTTGAATTGTTGACGTCTTCATCAACATGACCCCATCGACTCCTCCGATGAAATGGGTTTTGGTGGTGAAGAGACACTTACACAATTTCAACATTCAAATGTGGCTTTGATACCATTTGTCATAGGGCTAGACCTTTTGTTCAGTTTGAGCGTTGCATACCACTAAAGAAGCCTACTCATTGCGTGGAACTGGTGTGATATTGCTAGTTGGACATGACCATAAACTATTTGTATGAACTGGAATATGTCTAACCAACAAGTCCCGAATGAACCCAAGATAGGTATCTTCAACCATGCAAAATGATAGAGTGTTCATTTCACTCTAGGTGATGTTGCATCATTGCCACCCAACCATAGGTAACCTGTTGTGGCCTCCTCTGAGCCAAACATACTTGAACAATTCACTGCCCAACATGAGCTTTTGTTGTCATCCATCTAAGTCAACACTTGATATCCCATGAAGATCATATCCCTCCTTCGTCAGACATTCACATATCTTCGATGCACTTATCAACACTATTGCCTTGCCATGAATAACACACAATTTATCACATTTCCAAGTTGCATTGCTTTTCATTGAAGCCCTCTATGTAGCGTCTCATCAGTGGTCCATCCTAGTCGACAAGACATCCTTGGTCCTCTTGGTTTATGTGCCAGTGTATCGTTCTAATCATCTCACAATTTCTACTTGCGAGTTGGTCATCAAAGCTACCAAATCGTATAGACTCGCCATGCAACCTTAGTTATGTTTACCGAGCACGCCCTCCATCATGCCATTACCAATGTCACCTCAATTGAGGTTCTTACAACAACTATTGTTGTTGTTTATAAAAATTTTATTTGAAAATCATCAATTGAGGTTCTTACAATAACTATTGCTATTGTTTATAAATGTTTTATTTGAAAATCATTAAAAGGATAAGACGTGACCTTATTTTTTTTGCTTCAATACTAAGCAATATCTCTAGTTGGGAACAATGATCAGATTTGAAGGATCCGTTCTAATTTAAGTGAGAAGGGTATATAATCATGCAACTCTTTCCACAATGAAAAGTTTCCAGAAAAGTTACATTTCAATTGACAACAATAAATTAAGCTCACACTTCATAAAAAAATGTGTGAAATAAAATATTACATTTCCAATCAAATTTATTTCTAATAAAGGAATTAGTAAAAGCTAGATTGTTGCCTAGCTAGAAAATATTAGAATTATAACATCAAATAGATATTTAGTCAAATTTGAAAATGTAACTTCATAGAACAACAAAAATTGTAAATTGTATTAATTTTTTTTAAAATGAAATAGTACATTTTGTCCCCAAAACAAATGTATAATTGAGTGTTTTTACCCATCATATTTCATATATTTCCAACTCCTGTCCTTAAACCATAATAACCCCCAACTTATGTCCTAAACTAACATAACCCCCAAAAGGCTATTATGTAATACATTCGTCAAAAAAACTTTGGAAATTAACTGCCACCCCAAAAAGGATACTATGTAATACATCTATCCAAAAAACTTTTGGAAATTAATTGCAAACCCCAAAAAGTTGTTCTGTAATACATCTGCCCAAAAAAAATTTGGAAATTAATTGTCACATGTTGCCTACAATGATTAAATGCAATATGTTTGAGAAAAGCTCATTACAAAAGATAAATAATATATGAATATTTATCATTTTTATCATACTAAGTACTATCGAATATTTATCATTTTTATCATACTAAGTACTATCCATGAGGTCTCTTTGTGACATTTTGTCATTTCTCCTTTGATCTTATAATATTGTGTTTCCTTCACTTAACATCATGGTTGTTGATATCTTGTATAATTTTACATACATTTGGAATATAATATCAAGATTTGAAGCTTCAAATACTATAAAGAATTCATCTTAGTTAACCTATCCTTTCTTATATATATATATATATATATATATATATATATATATATTAAAAAAGTTTCATCATTACACTATTCACTAAGATTTTTCATCAAGTACTAAAAGATTAATGCAAGAACATAAAAAAATGTGGTAGATGCATTTGCTATTTTTGATAAGGAGATAAAAAACAGGTTACTCATTGGAGAAAAATTAGTTATGTTTAAGGGTGGTCATGTATAGAAAAATGAGGCAGAGACTAGATAAGATTGGATATTTACCTCAGATGTATACTTCCTTTCTCCAATTAGTAAAACGGTCGCATCATCAAACAACTTTGAGATTTTGCATGAAGTGTTAAGGATTAAGGCAAGAACATAAAAGACATCGGAAATGCATTGATTCATATAGCTAATCAAGTGCACCACACACAATGTTTTTTAACAGAAACCACCTGTTACCTATAGATTACAAACTTAGAAAGCACCAAGGTTGCCAAAAGTCTCCAGCTCCATGTCATGTGAAAAACTCCAAAAATAGGGTAGTTTGGGTGCAGGTAAGCTAAAGCCTAATTATACAAAATTGAAAATAAAAAAAGTACACACTGAAAACATCAATGAAGAGAAGGCTAGCCATCAAAATCATGATCTAAAGAGGTCAGGTCCTCATCTCCATCATCCTCATCTCCATCATCGTTGTCATCATCAGCCAAAAGTTGTTGAAGGAATCAATTGCTATCCCATTCATCATCATTAGATGGTGGTGGATCAACATCAATGGTCAAGTTCAAGACATCATCTCCACTGGACTCCTCAAAACTAGGATTCACATCCCATTCCTTACAAGGCCCCTCTCTATAGCAATGATCTTTACATGAGAGTAGTCTAAGACTAGAATGGATGAACACCGATTTCTCTGCTATCTTTGATGTCAGTGGATTTCTTTTCACACTATGAATGGAGTACGTGCTCCAATTCTTATTTCGTCCCTATGGCACAATATGACCACTGCAAGGTATGGCACAAGTGGTATTATAACAATTCTTATTCTAGCCCTATGGCCATTGGCTATACTCTTTGTCCAGTTGTCAATCATTCAAAATATCATGATTCAATTACTATTGTTGCTAAGAAACAAGAAAAACATAAAAGTTGTACATACACACACACATACTTAAAGTAATGAATCACAATGGCATATATAGCATGATATTAACCACACTCAAAATCTAAATTGATCAAACAAACTTGCTTATGAGGAAATTTGCAGAATGATTCCTGGAAAATGTTTTTTTTTTTTTAAATTCAACTCCATGGGTTTTGTCATATATGGAGAAATTGGAGACACACTAGTGGGAATTCCTTCTACAACTATGACGAAGAATATTTATGACCTTGTAACTTGTAAGACACACCTACAAAGTTGTTCCATGTTTGAACAAAAGGTGGGGGGTGAGAGATTTGGATCTCAAAGCATGTTGGCTATTTGAATAAAAGGTATAATAATTTTCTTCAAAATTGAAGCCTCTGAGTATTAGGGTGGCTTGCTCCACCATGGTTTGGAGGTCAAGATCAACGTTCAAAACATTGTTGTTACAAAAATCACAACCTGCATGCATGCTTTATGATAGGGATGAAATGGTTGAGCACGTCTTTTGGAAATGCCCATCTACAAAGACACATTGAGGATGCTTGTTAAATTGTTAATTTATAGTTTAGATCTGCACTCAAAGAATTACAACTTACAACCACAAACTGAAGTCTATAAACCTCTGTCAAAACTTTAGATCTGCATCTACTAAAAGAATATTCGGTAAATTCAAGAGTACAGACACTGCATTCTATGAGCTAATTCAAACATTAGATAACTAAGAATTATTCTACATAAATCCACAGTCTAGAAATTCAGGATAACATTCATAGTCTCCAACAGAATATCATAGTACTCTATTACTAAAAGAAATTACAACAAAAAACTTCAAATAAATGATGAGTGGTTATGCCAAATGTTATGTAAGGTAATCTAATGATAATAATAAAGATTGAAACTTACATTCACATTATTCAAAATTACTAGATATCTGCATGCTTTATGATAGGGATGAAACAGTTGAGCATGTCTTTTGGAAATGTCCATATGCCAAGACACATTGATGATGATTGTTAAATTGTTAATTCTTAGTTCAGATCTGCGCTCAACTAATTGTAACCTACAACCACAAACTGGAGTCTAGAAACCTCTATCAAAACTTTCTATCTACATCTACTAAAACAATCTTCAGTAAATTCAGGAGTACAAACAAACACTACATTCTATGAGCTAATTCAAACAACATATAACTAGGAATTATTCTACATAAATCTGCAGTCTGGAAGTTCAAGACAACAAGCACAATCTCCAACATAATACCACAATACTCTATTATTGAAAGAAATTACAACAAAAAAATTCAAATAAATGAGGAGTGGTTCTGGCAAGTGTTCTGTAAGGTAAGCCAATGATAATAATAAATATTGAAACTTACATTCACATTCTTCAAAATTACCAGATCTTAGATCA